>LPNX010028833.1:157463-302085 GCA_001517045.1 Pseudotsuga menziesii | reverse complement strand
TTACTTAATTTATTTTATAAAGGGTTTATAAACCTAAATCCATAGTTAGGAAATACTGTTATAATTTATAACAACTGAAAATTATACAAACATTCCATCGTGTTAATCTTGGGTTTAATTTAAGTTCATAAATATTTTTACTTGTATAAAACCTATTCTAGGATCTAGGATATAATTTTATACTGTCTCTATTCTGCATAATATCATGTTAAATATTTTATTTACAAATATCATCTATTTATTTATTACATATATAGATATAATATCATGTTTTATTTTATAGTCTATAAATATAGTTACTTTAGAAATTATTTTTTTGTACATGTAAATAGGATTATTATTAATATAATGTGTTATTTCTGATCTTGAATTTAAGATTCCTTTCATTTTGTTTAAAAATTAGGTATACTCTGAATAACTTCAAATAAAACATTTCTATATAATATAAAATAAAATCTATTCTTTTAAAAAAAATAAACATTCATAAAGTGTGCTGTAGTTCTGGTAGCATTACTGATATGCAAAACTTCTGGTTTCTCTTATTATAATGTCAAAGCAATTATCAAACCCTACTAATAATATCTAACTCTTAAACTGCAATGCATTTACTTTACACAGAAAGAAACGAATGTATCTTATATTTCCAGTATACTTAGTCTTTCTTTTCATGTACTGTTAATTCTTTTCCAGAGAACAGAATACAATTCAGATTCAAGCGAAAACTACAAATGAGACAGCTTAAATAAAAGATAATTACACAGTAAGACATTTATAATAAAACTAGAATAAACTAGGGAACTCAGTTTAGGAGATTACTTCTTCTAAGCTTGAGCTACCATGCTAGAGTACTACCTGATGATATCAGGTGTGGAAAAACATGGTAATACTAACAAGTTTTTACTCTAACAATTCAAGGTACTAACAATTTCTTCGAGATACTTAACAATCATTCTGTTTATCTATTTAAGCACAGAAGAGAAATAGAGATATGAATGAAAAACCTGTTAAACTGCTGTGGACAACAACAGCAATGGGAGGCCGTTCCTCCCTACCAATTCCTGGAGAGGCTCAAACAGTGACTTCTCAGGACCCCCGAGCTCAATCTGGTCTCCCTGGATTTGGAACTAGGTGCGGCAAAACATATACAGTCCTTCAGCTCTATATTAACTCAGAATCTTTGAGACAGTTTCCACAGCTCAACTAGCTGTACTCAGATTCAAGTTCCTGCAACATTCACTCACAATCACTTCCTTCTATTTTCCCTTTTCCTCAAATGAAGACTCCTGAATCACATTCAGCTGAATGAATTCTTTCTGGAGTAAAAACTGAGCAGCCAAAGCTCTCTTCATTCAGTACTTTTAAAGATTGCCTAGGTCTTAATTGGGATAACTGTCATTTAATGAGCCACCTGCCCACATTCCACTTTCTTGGGGAATCATGACCCCAAATATAGGGAAGTTGCCACCTGCAACTTAGGAAGTGCTTGAGGATGCTGCCACTTGTCCTTTGCCTCTCCACCTAGTTCCAATACCCAGTTTGACCAGTAACCTCTTTTAACAGCTCTCCCATGCTGTTGTCTCCATAATATAATTATTATTAATAAAATATTTTCAATTACACTCCATAACTGTTGACTCTGCTGAGTCATCAATTCCTACTTAGGATTAAGTTTATCATAATGTCTCAGAAAATTAAATAAAACAATTACATAATTTTACAAAATTGGGGTATGTGACAATTACCCACTTTAGAATGGAAGTGGGAGGTCATTAGTATGGATTTTATTACAGGTATACCAAATAGAAAGAAGAAAAATGATTCTATATTTGTAGTGGTTTACAATTTATCAAAAGCAACATACTTCAACCTAGTGAATTCAATCTACAAGGAAGTTGACATTGCTGACATCTTCTTAAAAGAGATATTCATATTGCACGTGATACGCAAGGAAATCATCTTAGATCGAGACATGATGTTTACAGGAAACTTTGGATATCCTTATTATCCATTTTAGAGATGCAGTTAAAATTTAGTACTCCTTACCACCCACATACGAACGCGTATATAGAACGGGTAAACCATATTTTAGAAGACATGCTTAGGATTTATGTCATGAAAAACCCCACCAAGTCAGAGTATTATCTGCATCTCACAGAATTTGCGTATAACAACGGATACCAGACCTCCACCAAGATGAGTCCCTTTGAGGTATTCTATGGTCGAAAGTATAAAACATAGGTTACTTGGGAAATCATGGTGAATCGGCTCATGTTAGGGCTCAATTTACTAAAGGGATTGGAACAATTGGTCACCAAGTTCCAACAAAACCTTAAAGAAGTGCAAGACCTCCAGAGGAGTTAAGCGGATAATAAAATAAAAGATAAATATTATCAAATTGGTGACCATGTTTTCTTAAAATTAAAAGCAAAGATAAGCTCATTGAGCTTGGGGAGGTGCAGAAAGTTGGCACCAATATTTTTTGGATCGTTTGATATACTGGCCAAGACAGGGGCAATGGTGCCATGCATTAGCTTCACCTCCTCATATAAAGGTTCACTAGTACATGTGCACATTTTTCCCACGGAAAATTGTTGTTATTGCAATAATGGTGCGATTCTATAGTGACGAACATGACCCCTTTTTTGTGTGGATCTAGCAGCACTTTCCACAGTTCATCTCTATAGTGACAAAAAAGACATGAAATGTCAGTTGTTTAAAAAATCAAATAGTGTCGCTATAGAGACACTTCCCCCTCACTACAACAACACATCCATCATCTCTTTAGAAACACTTGGTTGTCGTTGTAGTGACGAAGGTGAGGTTGCAACACTTGGTTTATACCAGTGATGCACCATTGTTGTAGCGATGAGTGATGTACCATCATTGTAGTGACGAGGTGTTTTCTCTATAGCGACGCTCATTTGTGCAACTCACTGACAGAATTGTTATACTAGTGACAAAAATTTCATCGCTAGTATATCAAGCCCGTCGGAGACTTGCACAAACGAGCGTCCCTATAGCAACGAAGCTATTAATTTAAATAAAAATGATGTTATAGGTGTGTCTCCATGCTAAGTAACACCATACACAATTAATTCAAGTACAAAGTTCTTACAAAAGAAAAAAAATTATGTTATAGGTGTAACTCCATGCTAAGTAACACCATACACAATTCCTTGAAGTACAAAGTTCTTACAAAAGAAGCACCAAGAATACAATCATTCAAATATTATAGCAATCCATGCATTTGTTCAAAAATATGGCATGACCATGGTTTCTCTTCCACAAATATGTTGACACTTCTTAATCTTAAAATTCTGGGTTCTAGTTAGTAACTAGGGTGAATTCATTCAGAGTTCTTTAATTGGAGTTTCTTGAAAAATATTATGTGTAAGTCTCTGAGCTTTCACAAGCTGTGTAATATAATTTTTCATGTTTTCCTACAACTAACATACAATGCAACACTACTTCCATAGTGAATCAATTTTTGGTGCAGAAATACCTGGAGCTACAACATAGGACTGAGCAAAGTCAATCAAACTTTGGAAAACGTTTCTATCATAGACCACCAAATTTTGTGCACGATGAAAGTAAGTAAAACACCATAACTTCATCTTACAAATGTATGATCTTCATAAAACATTCCATCAAATTTTTCCTAGACCATTTGTAATTTTGTTGTGCAAGCTAGATGGTTCTTGGAGAACTTAGACTCTGAAGCCATTCTTTCCTAACTATGACATATGGCTTGATCTTTTCTACTGTTCAAGTGAAATAAACTGCATAGTCAAAAGGTATGCTTTCTCATGCAATATTCATTTGAGGTAACTGCACTATTACCAAGACTCTCCATTCATCGCTACCTATGCTATTATCATTGTACTAGGTTAGCTACAGAAAACATGGCTTTAGAACAACTAGGAATACGTACATAAGTTTCACATACCATTCTATTGTCTTGATTAATCCAAGAATGAATATCATTTTAAACAATTCATTTTGACGTGGCTATGATAGACTTGCATCAACATAACAAGAGATTGCACATTGTATTTTTAGTGTCAATTAATTTTGTAGCATTTATGGGCATGGAAAGTAGCATTTGTTACACTTTGAGGGAAATCTGAGGGATGAAAACAACCCAAAATCCATTCTCTATATGATTAGAGGCCTAAAAAGAGGAATATTTAGTCTTTTTTCTATCCAATCTATGAGGGTCCAACAACCAATGGCCATTCATATATTTCATGAATAAAAGGTAGAGAATGTATCAAGAAAACTTAAATATGATAATGAAGAGTTAAAGTGACAAAATGTTGCAATGGATCAACCACACGCTATGTTATAACAAACTGAAAGAAAGAAATTTTCACTAGGTGCTTTGTTTACCCTATAGCACTATGGAATAAGGGTCAAGATCCTCATCCGAGAGGTAGAATGTTCAAATATATTAAGTGGTTTTCAAGAAACAAAACACCTTATTAAAATAGCTAGGCTTGGGAAAACACCAATATGGAACGGAATCCATTCCCAACCTATCCCCACCAAACTCCTCTCAAGTCTCAAGTCCTCAGTTCCTAAGAAGGTCCCTATCATTTCCTTCTATGTGGTAAACACAATAGAAACAACACCAATATTGAAGTGTGATCCATACCAATTTTTTCCATGCCTAATTTCATGATGATTGTACAAGGAGGGGCTCTAGTGGCTTCCTAACAAATGGTTTAAAAGCAAATGTAGTTGCACGCATCTGCAAGCCAAGATGATCATTTTATAGAGTTAGTAGGTTCAATTTTCAAAGTATATTTACTTTTCAAATTTAAGGAAAATTAACATTTGGCCTATCCAAACAACGTTTCAAAAATTGTACAACACTTATATTTCATGGAAATAATTAATCCAATAGTTTGGAGAGAAACATGGGTTTTTTTCCAAAATGTTAGGTTACAACCAAGGAAATTTTTTCATCAAAAGTATGTATTACATTTCTCTTCAAATATCATTGATATATGCAAAGTATTCCTATGCATATATATGCATTAACAAAAAGCATCACTCCACCTTTTATTTCATATAAAATGGAATCTACTAAATCTGTATAAAAATATTAGCCTCACAGGTGTTTGAGATTCCAATTCCTTGTCATATGAGCTCAAGGACTTGAAAGGATTTTCCTAAGTATCATTCACTAAGTCTGTATAAGTTGAATGAATGTCGCATTAAGTTTACATATATCCAAAAATTTCTCAAATGATTTGGGACTGGAACATCCTTAAACAAATCTAAGATGTGTTATTTATACTGAAAGGATGCATATTAATTCCAAAATACATATCCTTCATCAATCATCACAAATAGGATATAGTCTAATGACCATATCCTAAGTTAATATTCTATGGATAACAGTAGTAATTCTACATTAAAAACTTCATAATTTTAACAAATATAAAATTACACTAGTTAGTATTATACTATTAACTTAGGACCTGCAATACTTTGACAATGCCATAAATTAAGTCTAGCTTTTATATTACTTTCAAAAAAAATTATCATTAATAGGATACAGTCTAGAGACTAGGAATATTACCTCTGAGTTATAGTACTTTAGAGGACCCCTTGACTTACCTACAACCTTCTGATTTTCAATGGGATTAACACGAATTCCGAAATCTATTGTTGGTCTTTCAGTTGAGAAAATAATAAAACTAGTTTCCCCACTAAATATCACATGATAAGAAAAGAAGAATTAATAGAGCTATTATGTTCCAATATAATAGGAATGAATATAGTCAACAAAACATCTAAACCCAACAAACATGTTTGATGCAATATTAGCTATGTGACCATCCACATGAAATAGTGTTGCAGTGACGGCCTAAAAAGGGTTTGAGCATAGAGTGGTGAATATTGGTTCTATCCAACTGGTGCTTTAGAAAGAGAAAATACATACCTTTATTATCTTTTCCACACTTGAAGTAATGTGATCAATTGAGTGCCAAATTTTTTTTGTTAAATTCCAAACAGAAGTGATTGAACAAATCAGACAAGAATTAGATAGGACCTTCACAGGTTTTTGTTTAAGAATTGACTTGGAGTGTACATAATGTAGCATATGCACTCAAACGTTTTTAAAGTGCAGGATTTAGGATCATGGCTTGACCAACTGTGTTCAAAAGTTCTTGTGGGTAAGCATTATGTATACTTGGTAGTTTTTAGAGAGGTTTATTATGATTTTTGGCATTGTTCTTCCCAGCAGAGAGTAAAACACCAAGACAGGAAAGAACATCATTCTTCTTATTTTTTTGCACCTCTAAGTGGTCAACTTTTCTAATACAACGAGGAAAATAAATTTTAGACTTTGTAAAATTGACCATGGATTCAAATATTCATGAAAGATTCAAAGGGTTTGAACCCAATCTGTCATTTGTACCCAATTATCCTTTTCCTATTCTTTATTTTTGGATAACATACATCCTATTATGACACTTCAGAAAGATGTGGGTGGGGGATTAAGAAGGGTGAAGTTTGTCTAATGGGAATTTGAACCTTGGTTGAGGGCATGAAACAACCCTGCCCACTAGCAAGGATTTTTAATATAATATCATAACTTGAATTGTATAGCAAAATAGGACTCCAACTATCCATTCTATCAGTTATGTCTCTGTTAGGAACCATAACTACAAAAGTTGCATCAATTGTTGGTTTAAGAAAATTTGTCCTTTCTACTTTAAGAAGCACATTTTCAAAAGATGAATTACCTTATCTAAATTAATGCTTTAAAATATAATTGGTAAATCATTAGGTCTTGGAGATTTTCCAACACTATTTGTTAAGATTATAGATTTGACTTCCTCACTAGTGGGGACTTGTCCCATTAAATTATTAAGATAAATAGTATCATTCAGAAGGAAGTGTGAAAATTTGTATTGAGTGTGGAGATTAACACACTGCTTCATGATGAATATTTTGATAGGATTGAGAGATATGAAACTTTTAGTCCATGTTTGCATTTTAAAATATTGTATAGTTTTCCTCAATTCTTTTTGTATTTGTTTAACATGTTTCTGGAATATGAATTCATCGGGATCTAGGTTTTTTGTTTCTTCTCGATCTATGGTTTTGTACACCATGGCATGTTCTAAATCCCATTATATGCTGATGTTAACATTAAACGGGTGACTATAGCTTCCTTGAGACTACTATTTAATTCATTGTTTCTTGTTACCGAATATTAACAATTGATTGAGTGAGGAATCATAGAATCTTTTGAGAAGGAAAATTTGGTGTGGCTAAGAAGTCATCATGACAAATATCTTTGGGAGGATAAGGATAAGGAGATAACAACTCAGGATAGTATGGTACAAGATGAAACAAAATATTGCGAGTGAGATTTATTGAAGGTAGTTTTGTGATAAGATTGAAAGGATAGTTTAACTAATACTTTACAGAAAAAGAGCTACCATTTATTCTCAGGATGACAGGGAAGAAGGTCCTACAAATTCTACCATCAAGGTTGGATTCATGTGTTGAGTGGGAACCCATCAGGTTTTGATTTCGTTTTAAACTTAAAACCAGATATGGGATTTATTTACATGCAAATGGTAGCCCTCATCCATGGAGGGAGAGAGTGAAACATGGCACCCCACACAAAACACCTACTTAAGATTGGGTAACTTGCAAGGTTGATATAATGGAATTAATAATTCTCCCCACTCCTATTCTACCTACTCTTGTTGAATTGGAGGTAATTTCTAAGTTGAATTTCACTTCTAGTTTTCTAACTTCCTGAAGGCATTCCTTCTCTTTTTGTTTCAATCGTGTGGAGAAATAAATAGATTACATGAATTTATTATGCATTCAGAACTATAATCTAAAGTTGATTTAGGGTCAGCATGGTTGCAGTATTCACCCAAGAATAATGGGTGAGCCATCTACTATGTAATCAATGATGATGACGGTGATATTAAGGATTGTTATGAGTGGCCTTCATTCATGTTTAAGGGAAATAGATTTCTAGAGGCAACCAACAAATTGGAGGAAGAAACTAGTTTTCATGACATCATTGTCTGTGTAAATCATACTTCGATTTGAAAATTGTACGCATTCCATTTGCAACTTCCTCATAACCATTCATCCATGAAGACAGTTTTGGTCAAAGGATGTGACTTACCTCAGGAGGGAAAATAAATCTTAGACATTGACAACCTAGATCATGAACATTGAGTCAAGTCTTGAGTGTGTGATGACTATTGATTAACTGTCCTCCTACAAGTTGCACCTCCACTATGGTATGTTTCTATATATTTTTATGAGGATGACCCTAAACTGGAGAGTACATAGTCTGTGTTTTCCTCTAGTTACAGGTCTTCCATTGGGTTTAGATGAGGTGTGCCCCTCCTAGAGGAAATTGAATCTATTTTACATGTGTGAGAAGTCTTCAACAAAGATGCATGATCTCCCATAATATAAAATATGTTATGACTGGAAGAAGAAGAACCCTCGTATTGCATTCACTTGGACATTTTCTCTACAATAGCTTAAGTAGATCTATACCTTTAAGGAAAGGCCCCTTTAAATAAGTTATATGCCTTCATGGTAACCCTATGGAAATATTCAACACTTCAACAGTTCAAACCTTGGATCTGGGTTGTTTCTTTATTAAAATGGCATTTCTGTGGAGGGGAAAATCATTTTTTAGGACTAGATTTAATATATTCCTCACCACTTGCTTCAAATATCTTTCAATTCTGCAAGGAATCTCTTCTAAATGATATTCAATTCAAGATGAATGTTCCAATAGAATGTTGAAAACTGAGGCTAGATAGAGGTTTTCTCAAGTTATTCAAAAGGGTTACTGTAGGGGTCTATACTTCCCATAATAACTTTAGATCTGTTCTTTTGATTTCCCAACACTATTTTCCCATGACACATTTCCATGATTCATAAACGATTCATAGAGTAGATTTTTGTTACATTAACTTCGAAACAAAAGAGTAGATTATCAAATTTAAAAAATAGCTAAACAATACCTTCTTAATAACCCAATAGTCATTAAACTAGGAGCTATTACAATCCTTTCAAGGATATAAACTAATTCAAATATAAACCATTATCCCTTTTGTTCAAGTCTTGACAAAAATTTCTAGGCTCTAATTCAGGGCTCAAAGCTTGTTGCTTAAACCCTTCTATAAAAATAATCAAGAAAAATAAGGGAAAAACTACCAGCGAGTCTCAACGTCGAAAGGGAGAAAGGAAATATGGAAAATATAATATTCCTTCTATCCTATATCGAGAACCAACACATCAATTTTATAGAGAAATAAAATGGAGATAGAGCAGCAATGCTTACCGAGATGAGCGTAGCCGAATGTTGTGCTCCAAGATTGAGCTCTATTTTTTAAAGTACCTACGTCACCATTGAAATGAGGTTAGCATTTCTATCATTAAAACTAAAGATTGCAACAAATGAATATCAAGTAAAATACCTGCGCATTGTTTAGAAATTACCTCTAAATAGAAGTGTTAAATGAAAACCGAAAAACAAAGGAAAGAGTATAAAATTGAGCACATAGATATGTGGACCAACACACAACTCACAAGATAGATCAAACAATTTTACTGAGAAATTGAATAATGAAACAGTGCAAAAATGACTTGAAACTATGAATGCTTTCATTAATCAAAAGTAAATGGATAATTAATTACAATGTAATACACTAGTATTAATAACCAGTCAATTCGAATTCATGAGAGACGAATTCGAGTAGATTGACTCTACCTTATTGCATGGATAACCGGACATGTCTAAATCATTACCAAAGGTCAACTAGTTAGCCCTAGTTTCCTCAATCAGTGCACCAACCAGTTAGAATCAACTGACTATCCTAACTGAATTTGTTAGGTGAGGAATTGTGCCTTCCCACATTCAATGAATCAATGACTGGTGCTAACTAAATGTAACTAACTACTAACTAGGATTAACTAGTCATCAACTGAACCCAACTAAAGGAGGTTGGATTCGACACTCCCAATGGCTCCTAAATTGTAGGGATTGGTCTAGGACGCTCCTAAAATGATGCATGCAAGTGCATTCAGTGGCAATTATCCTTAGCTAGTGGTCCCCACACTCTAGTAACTAGTACATGTGGCCCAATTAGGCCATGTGGACCCAATGATGCTAGTGACTAAATATATACTGAAAGACACCTAATTTAGACATGATTTACCAAATTCAACAAGGGAGGATTATAATCCTAACACCCCCCCTAAATGATAACTTGGAAAATTTATGGTCCCTGGTAACTAAGACCATATTTCACCCATTACAACTAAAGTAAAGTAACTTCTTAATACAAGAAACCGGGAAAAAATCACATGGGAAAAAAACTCTCCTCAACCTAAGCAAGTAGAATCAAGATCAATCTAGTTCTTCTGTGCACATGTATCCTGGGGCCTGGCATGTGAAATTCTCCATAATTATTTCTATAGGAATCTTCCTTTTTGGAAGAAGAATAATATTCTAAACTAAATCCGAAATATAGACAACTGCTGGATGAAAATGGGACCCATGTAGAGCAACTAAAATCAACTGATAAGAGAGAAAAGGTGCTTGAGGATTTGAACCATGTGACGAACACTCAATAAAATGATATGTTGCAGCCTTGAACAGAAAACCATGAGTGGTAAAATCAGCCCCAAGTTTTAGGAGAAAGTGTCCAAGCGGATGCAGAATGTCTTCCTCTTTACTAGTTCTGTGAGGAGATGAGCAAGTGACCAAAGGTAGAGAAGCCATGGGACTATGGAGAGAGAATGCTTGAGATCCATAATATGATATAGCTTCATAAATAACTAATGATTCATAAAATAAAATATAAGTAACCTCATAAGAGGAAACTAACACCAAATCCACAGCAACAAATTTGAATAAGACTTGTGGTACTTGATTTTTCACACCGAGATTGGTGAGAGCAGCTACAGGCATGACTGAAAGATCTTGGAATCTAAAATTTGAACCAAATAATATCATATAAGATATGAATAATATCATATAATATCCAAATAATTTCATATCATATCCAAACATGTGGAATGAAATCAAATCCCCAGCAACAATTTTGAAGGAGACTTGTGGTACTTGTTTCTACACACCAAAATTGATGACAACAGCTACAAGCAGTACTGAAAGCTCATGAACCTGAAATATTGAACCAATTAATATCATATAATATCAAAATAATATCATATTAGATCCATTAAATTTCATATCAGATCCAAAAGTATTTTCCACCGAGACAGTAGATGCTCAGTTTTCTCTTTCTTCAAAATTCTGAATATTAGGGCATGCAATCCTGTAGGAATTTGTTGGAAGATATAGATCAATAAAAGTGAATGGATCACTCCTAAAATATGATACCTTTTCCAAAAAATACAATTTATTACTTATCTTCAAACCAGAAGCAACATTAGAGGGAGAGAAATCAAATTCCTCTTCACTTTTGGAAGCAATCACTGGAAAATTTTGAATAGAATTTAATGGAGAATCACCAAAAAATGTTTGCATAGAAGTGCAGCCATGTTTTTATTCAATATTAGATATTAAAATGTATTCTTATGTATCATCCATATGATAATATGATATATCATATATCTCACAAACTTCTGGAGCATCAGGAGAAGGAGTCACTGCAAGGAGACTTTGTTCAATTCGAATTGACTGTGTAGAAGATTATGCTATTTATTCATCTTGAACAACATCAACCGAGAGAGTAGAGGCCTGTACTTTTGGATCAAGAAGTATTGTGGTTCTAGGTGTGATCTCCAAAGTGCTATTATGATCCTCACTATGCTTTCCAAAGGTTCTGTGAAATTTTGTCCAGAGATCCTTTGGGTATTCAACAGATTTAGTGAGGTAGCGCAAGCTAGAAGAAAGGGACAGACCTATTGCTCCAAAGGTTACATCACTGTCATTTAGATAGTCATTCTCATTATCATAGGAATATTTACCAAGTCCAATATACACCTCATAGAGATATTTTCTCTTGTGAGATGCAATCCTCTTAAACTTCCATTCTGAATAGCTTGTGAATGGGGTGAGAAGAGGAACTGATGAATCCATTCAAAGTTGTACCTGCAAAAATACAAAAGTGGAACTGTAATGTAAGATAGCCTACAATTTTCAAGTTTTCATGACACCCAGCTTAGTTAATCAAGAAATCTTGATCAACAATTCCTCTTCTTAGGATTTCTGTGGTAAACTTATTGCTTCTGGTGCAGAGCTAGAAGGAGCAATTTCGCTAAAAAAACAAAATTGATCCAACATGAAATCTATAGAAAGGAGAAGTGTCGTGTCCTATTGAGGCTCTGATACCATATAAAATTGAGCACATATATCTATGTACCAACACACAACTTTGAAGATAGATCAAGAACATTTACTTAGAAATTGGAGAATGAAATAGTGCAAAAATGGCTTGCAACTGTGAATGCTTTCATTAATAAAAAAATCGGATAATTAGTGACAATGTAATACACTGGTATTAATAACCAGTCAATTTGAATTCATGAGAGAGGAATTCAAATTGATTGAATCTACCTTAGTGCATGGGTAACTGGACATGTCTAAATCATTATCAGAGCTCAACTAGTTAGCCCCAGTTGCCTCAATTAGTGCACCAGTAAGTTAGAATGAGTTAAGTATCCTAACTGAATGTGCTAGGTGAGTAATTGTACCTTCCTACATGCAATCAATCAATGACTAGAGCTAACTGGAAGCAACTCAATGTAACTGACTCGTAGTGAGGATTAACTAGTCACTAATTCAATTCAACTGAAGGAGGTTGGTTCCAGCACTCCCAGTGGCTCCTAAATTGTAGGGATTGCAGACTTTGAGATGACTGTGTAAATAATATATCTACTACATTTTTGGAAATGGTTAAAATACTAGAATGTGTGTAACTTCTTATGCTGTGATAGGGGTGTATTTACTTTTGTTGGGTGAGGCAATTTCCTGTGGGAATGCTCTATGTAATTTCTTGTATTTATTTCTTAGTTGTTGATACCTGTCAGCGAATGGGTGAGGCCATGTCGTGTATGGATTTAGCTATCCCGAGGGTTGTTGTGATAGCTTGAATGGTTACATTTATTATGGTTTCATTTTATTATTATGTATGTGGAATGTTGGGAAATCCATGGGTGAAAACCCATGATGGATATCATTACTGTAGGTTTACTTTTAATAGATTGTGTTATTTAGTTATTTGTGGTCATGGTCATTCTTACAATGTCGGTGCAGAACTAGGGTCTTGCGACCTTTTTGTAGTGAATGTATTTGATTTGTTATTTAACCCCACCTATACCATGTGTATGCATGGCTGTGATGGATGTGCAATGAGGCTACAAGATTTGATTCATGTCCTCTCTTGTAAAAATACCTGGATTGTGCAGCGATTCGATATGGTTTATATAAAGAAACGATTCATGTATATCATCGTAATTACATGGTTTTAGTTGTTATACATAATGAATGTATGGTTCATTAAATGATTATTGCATTTATTTCTACGTCGGGGTTTGATTAATATGAAGGGCATTGTGTTATGTAGTGAATAGCATGATAGTCTACAGGATTCATTCCTATGACCTTAATGTAATCTCTGAGTTCATTAATTAATAATTATGGTATTGTTTTGGTTAAGTGTTTATACTATGCTTGTGAGCGATATTAAATAGGACTATTCGATTTTTGGCATATGTTTTGATTATGTGGATTTATATTATAGGACTGTGGATTTTAAATAATGAAAAGAGATTTGATCTTGGACCAAAAAATGGCAACTATACTTACTACGTTTGTTGTTTATGATGATGTTATTTTTAATGGACCAATTTAGTAATCAGCTTGTATTTAAATATTCATCCCCTGAAAGGTTTTTAATGGTTTATTTATCTTAAAAATAATTATAGTTTGTACTTAGTTGATTAGATTCATAATTCCATTCTATAATTGTTAATGTATACTTATAAATAGTATTATGATTTGTTTACTATTGATGTTAATTAGATAGATTCTAATCTAGGTTTTAAATGGCACATTAGGTATGAACTAGTATTAACTTAACATGACTCTGCTGACAAATGAAATATCTCAGTAGAGTAAAAAGGCCCCAAAGCAGATAGGTCCTAGTTCTGAAATAAAACCTAGTTTATACTTAACCCAATAAAAATAATACGGGAATTAAAACTAGGGATTAGAACCCTTGATAAAAATTTATAAATAAATAAAACTTGCAGAAGTAAACTGATGAATAAACCCTCGATAAATCTGGTATAGAAAATAACTTATAGCCTAGGGTTAATATTTAAAAATGGATACCCTAGCAGATTTTAACCATAGAAACAAAGACATAGGGTTAGGAAATGCAATATAATAATTTACCTAGCATATCCAACATTTAATCTAGAAAAATGGAATATGCAGTCTAGGGGATTCATACTTGTAACTTAAATCTCTTTTAATGGCTGAACCTGCACACTCAAATAACCAGCATTAACAATTCAAAGGTGGATCTGACCTTTGTTTTTTATGACCAAATCACTTGGGAACTACCACGTTCTACCCAACCATGACCCAGAACCATTCCTGGTTTTAATCCGGATCCCCTCGAGCTCGACTCAAAAATGCAAGTAGCTTAGAGATCCTAAGCTAGGGTTTCCTATCTCGTATATCAGGTCTGGATCAATTCTCCTTTTTCTTTCCAAGAAAATATTCTCCAAGAATTTACTTGAGAGAAAAACAGGCAGAAAATGACTCCTTCGAATGATAGATCAGAACCCCAAGCCTTTCCTTAGCTTGAGTCTTTATAGACAGACTTTTTAGTCAAAGGGATAGTTAAATCAAGAGACCTTGCTTTCTTGATATAACCCTTTTCAATAACTTTGGGTAATTTTTAATATTTTAACTTAGGAACTTTCAACTAGTTCCCAATTAGACTGTTGTAGGTACTGGACTATTTATTATCTTTAAATATTAAATAATAATGGTTGGATCTTTTATTTCTTTCTTTCATCATTAATATTATTTTATATATATTCTTTTATACATCCCATGTATAAAATATATAATAATATAACACTTGTTAACATTTGTCTTTGGGCATCATATACCATGATCCCTAGACTTAATGACACTTCTTTATCAAGTTCAAATAGGTAGATGGTTAGGTCTACTAGGCTAGGAAAATCTACACATCCTTGCATGTCAGATTTCCCTCATATAAAGTGGTAGTTCTTTAGTACTTGATGAGAATACATAATTCAAAATTTCATTTAATCACTTAGAAGTAAGTATGATGAGATCAATATTTTTCTCAAGTTGTTTCCACTCAGAAGTTATTAAATTATTTTCAGTCACTGCTAGCACTTACCAGATCCCATACTCAACTCTATAATAGGGAGTTAAAACTTAGTGCAATTCCAGAGCTCTTCTCTTAACACTAATTCTAGGATGTACTTGTATGATACATATAGGAATATAATGGCCAAGGATCTGATGCTCTAGAGCTTATTCTCAACATCAACATGGAAGGCTTCAACGACTATGCCCAACACTTCCAAATATTATCTTTTCATGTGTTCTAGATATTTTCGCTCAACACAAATGTACATACTCATGTGCTCCAGAGCTCCTTAATCAACACAAAACATATCATCAATCATGTGCTTCAGGGTCCACGCCAAACACAACACGCATATATATATATATATATATATATATATATATATATATAGCATCAATAATTGGTTACGCCCAATATATAAAAAAAATCATCATGTTCATATGTAGTGGGGTCTTTGACCCAATATATATCGAAATAAAATATCAATTCAACATCATAATCAATAGGCACATGCCTATAAGTGTTAAGTCTGAAATTCAGGATACTACATCCCTCCCTGCTTAGAACAACATTGTCCTTGGTATTCTAGGCACTCAGAATGACATCATGAAACAAGGCGAGGTAAGCCTTTCTTGTGGTGGCTTCATTCTACCAAGTAGCCTCATCAGTCTCAAAGTGCTTCGAATGCACATTCGACTGAACTATGGTGTGCTTTCAGAGCTGCACCTTTGTAATAGGCACCAATCAACAACATGCTTAGTGTCATAAACATATTTATTTAATAAATATGCATGGAAAACATTATGGACTCTTGCATGTGTGGGTAAGGCTAGTTCATATGCCACTGGCCCTTTCTTGGCTAGTATTTCAAAAGGTCCACAAAATATAGGTGATAACTTACCAAACCTACCCAAGCTCAATGAGATTCGTTTGGATTTTACTTTCAAGTAAACATGATCACCTATCTGAAAGTATTTATCTTTTCCTTTTCGATTCGTGTAAATTTTCTAGAACTCTTGTGCTTCTTTAAAGTTCACCTGGACCTTGGAAACCAGTTGCTCCAAGTCCATCAATAAATTAGGCCCTAACATGAGCTGATCCACCGGGATATCCCAAGTAACCGTTGTTCTATACTTAGGTCCATAGAGTACCTCAAAGGAACTCATCTTAGTGGAAGTATGATAACTATTGTTATACACAAACTCTATGAGATGCAGGTAATCCTCGCACTTCATGGGGTTGTTCATGACATACATCCTAAGCATGTCCTCAACAATATGGTTTACTATTTCTATCTACCCATATTTATGTCTGTTATATGTAGTGCTAAAGTTCAACTACATCTTTAATCTGAAGAATAAAGATATCCAAAAGTTTCCTGTAAACTTAACATCTCAATCTGAGATGATTTCCTTGGGTATCCTGTCCAATATCAATATCTCCTTCAAGAAGATATCAGCAATGTTCACTGCTTCATAGTTTGACTTCATAGGAATAAAGTATGCTTCTTTTGACAACTTGTCGATGACTACAAATATATAATCATTTTTCTTCTTACTTTTTGGTAAACTGGTGATGAAATCCATACTAATGACCTCCTGCTTCCATTCCGAAATGGATAGTGGCTGCAGCAATCCAAAAGGATACTGATGCTCATCTTTGACTAGATGACATTCCTAACATTTCGCAATGAACATCACAATGTTAGCCTTTAAATTAGGCCAGAAAAAGTGTCAACGTTCGATATTCTGGGTGCCCAGTGTAGGGTTCCCGATGAAATTTCGTGAGGATGCTGGACCAAATGTCCCCTCCTTCTGTAACATACAAATGATCCTTGGACCATAGAAGTTTGGATTCATCTACCTTGTATTATTTTTGCTGTTGAAACAACCTATCCTCCTGGACATTCTTGAGGATTTCCACAAAGAAGGGGTTAACTCTGTTGGCTACTCTAATCCTCTCATGCAAATCTGCATCGGTTTGACTCAAAGTCACCTCATGAATCATATGAGTTCGTCGGCTCAAATCATTGACAACCTTATTCTCTTTTCCCTTAATGTGATTTAGCTGGAAATGGTACTCACTAAGGAAATCCAACCACCTAGCTTGCCTTTCATTTAGATCTGGTAGATCCAATAAATATTTCAGACTCATATTTTCTACCTTCTCAAGGAACTTTATTCCCATGAGGTAGTGCCTTCACGTCCTCAAAGCATGGATGATGGAAGCTAACTCAAGATTGTGCGTAGGGTAATTATGCTCATGCTCTTTTAACTTCCACGATTCATAACAGATCGCGTGATCGTTCTACAAGAGGACTCCTCGAATTCCTTCCTTGCTTCCATTTGTGCAAACAAGGACATCCCCATCAGTATCTATAATTTGTAACACCGTTGTGGTCATCAAAATCTGCTTAATCTTTTGAAAACTTTCTTCACACTTAGCGGTCCATAATAACTTACTTGCTTTATTCTGCAAAGCGTTCATGGGGAAAGCGATCCTCAAGAAGTTCTCAATGAACTTTTGATAATATCCGGCTAATCCCAAAAAGGATCTAATGTCACTGACACTAGTAGTGGTAGGCCAATCCTTTATGGATTTAATATTTTTTAGGTCCAAATCTCTCCCTGTCTCGGAGATAATGTGACCTAAGTATTGTATCTTTGGTTTGTAAAAATCACATTTACTAAACTTAGCGTATAGTTGGTGTTATCTCAACACTTTTAGTACTATGCGAAGGTGTTATTCATGTTCTTCTCTATTCTTGGAATAGACTAGTATGTCCTCTATAAACACCAAGACAAACTTATCCATATACCTACTGAATATGCTATTCATCATACACATAAAGTTCACAGGTGCATTGGTCAACCTGAATGGAATCACTACAAACTCATAGTGTCGATACCTTGTATGAAAGGAGGTTTTGTGAATATCCTCATTGCGAATCCTTACCTAATGGTATCTAGATCGCAGGTCAATATTTGAAAATATTCTGTCTCCTCCCACGTGATCAAACAAGTCATCGATCCTAGGGAGTAGGTAATGGTTCTTGATAGTCATTTTGTTCAACTGATGGTAATTGATGCACATCCACATCATATCGTCTTTCTTCTTTACGAATAGTATCGATGCTCCCCAAGGAGACACACTGGGTTAGATATACCCTTTCTCTTTCAAATCCTACAACTGTAGTTTGAGTTCCACCAACTCAAGTACACTCATGCGATACGGGACTTTGGAAGCTGAAACTGATCATAGGGTCCATTCGATGGAAACATCTAGGTTTTGTTTTGGAGGTAATCCTGGGATTTCCTTGGGAAACACATCCTTGATTTTTTCAAGAAAGGGGAAGTCTTCTATGTGTTGTTCTATTTCAGAGTCTATGTCTCGGTTGTTTACTACAAACAACTTGCAGCCCTTCTTGACGCATTTCTTTGCTTGTAAGGCATATATTTTCCTTACAAAAACATTCTTTGTAATGCCCTGAACCTTCACCTGGATCCCTTGTCTATCAGTACACAAGATTGACTTGTGTAAGAAATCCAGCATGACATGGTTATCTTCCAACCATTCCATGCTGATAAGTATATCGTACGATCCTAAAGGTAGAATGTTCAGGTTTACTTTCGTTGGAAAACCATTCAGGTTTACCTCACATTATTTAACAATTTCTGAAACTTTTCATTTCGTACCTATGGCTAACTAAACCAGCCAAGGTTTATCATGTTTTAATTTTCCTATTTTACATTCATCAACAATTTTAGGTGAAACATAGCTCCAGCAAGCACCAGGATCAATAAGTATTGAAATAGAAGTGTTCAAGATCTTCCCTTCTATCTCAACCATTGTAGCTTGATGATCTACATGTCGGCCATCAAATGCTACATAAATCCACGGTGTTCCAGGTATGTCCTCAACAGTTGGTTCTTCTTGTAAGTTGTGCAAGACCCCACTAGTCTTGTTATTACAATCTTGTCCAAAATAATGAGGCATGTTGCATTTCCAGCACTTGATCTTTAGCCGGGTAGCATTGGCTCCACTTTCTACTGGCCTGTTAACATTAGAAGCTAGTACATAAGGCTTCGTACCAGATTTATTGAAGTTCCTGTTTGCTGGAAAGCTGTTATTCTGCTTTATGTATGTATTTGGGTTAGACCTGTTAGAATTTTAGCATTTAAGCTATATGATATTAGGATCTTATCTAAGAGAATAACAAGCACATAAATCAATCACAAGAGACAATGAACACAAAGATTTTCCTCAGGGAAACCATAAAGGAGAAAACCCTACAACTTCCTCAAAGATAGAATCAACACCAAAAGTAAAACCCAAAGACAGTAAGATGATCTCCCGATAGCAATAGTCTCTCTCTCTCTTTTCCCAACTTCTTCTTTCTCTCTTAGTTATGCACTAAAACTGAGTGTGAGTGAATGTGTGTTAAATAGAGAGACCCCCCCTCTATTTATACTAATTCCCGACTTGACAATAACTCTTTAGGGATGAATTCTCTAGGAGAGTCTAATAACCCTATGGCAACACAACTGCGGGGAATTTAATCTTTGATCAATAAGGAGGGTTACACTCTATGAATCTACATCACTTGTTTACATTATTGAATCTCCCAATAGGAACATCGGTGGATGAAATGACTCAATTACATTACAAATAATTCCTGATAGAAACATCAGGGTACAATACATAAGATATACAAGTGAATAAATTTCGAAGTTACAAATACATCAACACTCCCTCTTAACTAGGAAGGTATTCTCTTGACACAATTTATCAGCACAAGTCTTCTTCTCTGTATCATCTAGATCATCCTTAAGTCATCTTCATATTCAAGTCATATTTATCACTAGATGTGGATCATCACTGGATCATCATCAAGTCTGGATCATCATCAATTCAGGATCATCACTTGATATGGAGCATCATTAAGTCGGTATAATCACTTGATCTGAATCATCACTGCTGGATCATCATTGGGTCATCATCATTGGTGCTATCTCAATTCTACTCATCACAGGAATTTCTACATAGCCATCCCTTTTTAATGTTGGTTGTAGGCCTAGCCTTCATGTAGGTCGTCGTCTTCTTCAACACTTATATATGACCATGGATCGAACCATGTCAGAAAGGCCCACCCTGTACTTACATCTGACCATGGGAGTAACACATCTAAGAACCATATCAGAAAGGCATGCCCAGAACTCACATCTGACCATGGGAGGAACACATCGAAAACCCATGTCAGAAAGGCCCAACACTCACATCCGAACTCATCTTTTTAGAAAGGATCTACACTTACATCCGACCTCATCTTGTCAGAAAGGATCTACACTTACATCCAAACTCATCTTGTCAGAAAGGCTCTGCACTTACATCCGACCTCATCTTGTCAGAAAGGCTCTGCACTTACATCTGACCTTATCTTGTTAGAAAGGATCTACACTTACATCTGACCTCATCTTCTCAAAAAGGATTTGCACTTACATCTGACCTCATCTTGTTAGAAAGGCTCTGCACTTACATCTGACCTCATCTTGTCAGAAAGGCTCTGCACTTACATCTGATCATGTGGGAACACATCCCGCAATCATATCAGAATGGCTCTGCACTTATATCTGATCATGTGGGAACACATCCCTCAATCACATCAAAATATCTCTGCACTTATATCTAATCATGTGAGAACAAATCCCTCAATCACATGAGAATGGCTCTGCACTTATATCTTATCATGTGGGAACACATCACACAATCACATCAAAATGGATATGCATTGATCATGTGGGAATGCATCCAACAATCACATCAGAACTTCACTGCACTAATCATGTGGGAACACATCCCACAATCATATCAGAATTTCTCTGCACTGATCATGTGGGAACACATCCTACAATCACATCAGAATATCTCTGCACTTACATCTGACCATGTGAATCTCATCCTTCCACCATGTCAGAAAGGCCAATCGACACATCAAATCCCTTTTGAGGGAACCTCAATCTGGAAAACACCAAGCTTCTCCTTGAAGTACTCAAACTTCACTCTAGCTAATGGTTTGGTTAGGACATCAACTATCTACTTTTCCGTAGCAACATATTGGAGCTTTATTGCTCCTTTGTGCACCATATCCTTGATATAGTGATATTTGACCTGAATATTCTTTGAATTGTCATGGAACACTTGGTTCTCCGACAACTTCACACAACTCTGGTTGTCACAATATATACAAGTAGAATCCATCTGTAGATCAAATACATCACATAGTATCTTTCTTAGCCATACTACCTCACAACTAGACAAACAAGCTGCAACATACTCTGTGTCAGCTATACTCAGTGCCAGACAGGATTGCTTCCTGCTAAACCAAGAGATCACACCTGATCCGATACTAAAGCAACACCCCGAAGTGCTCTTTCTATCAACGACATTGCCTAGACAATCCAAATCCACATTACCTTCCAGGTTAATCTTCTGATTCGCATCATACTTGAGTCCATAATCAATTGAACCTTTCACGTACCTCAGTATATGCTTTGGAACAATCAAGTGAACATGTCTCGGATCCATTAGGAACTCGCTCAATGTGTTCACAACAAAGCTAATATCTGGTCTCGTATTCATCAGGTACATCAAGGAATTAATCATCTAACGATACATGGTAGCATCAACTGATTCTGATGAAGCATCACTCAATATCTTTAGGTTCGATACCATAGGTGTGGTCATGGCCTTGGAGTCCATCATCCATGAACCTCTTCAGCATCTCTACTGCATACCTCCCTTCTCCCAGGGAAATTCCATATGCATTATGCCACACCTCAATGCCTAGAAAGTAGTGCATCATACCCAAGTCCTTCATTTCAAACTCGGCAGCAAGATTCCTCTTTGTATTAGCAATCAACCCATCCTCACTTGTTACAAATATATCATCTACATACAGTAGGTGTATCAACGGGTTCCCTTCTTCAACCTTGTAGTAAAGGTTGGAATCTGCTTTACTCTTAGTAAAGACCAAACTAGATAGGAAGTAGTCAATTCCACTGTACCATGTCTTGGGTGCATGTTTCAAACCGTCCAGAGATTTCTTTAACTTACACACATGAGTCTCTCTATCATGTATCTCAAAACCGAGTGGTTGCTCCACATATACTTCCTCTTCTAATACAACGTTCAAGAAAGATGTCTTGACATCCATCTGGTGTACTTTCCATTTCATTACTGCAACTAAAGAAAGTACTAATTTGATGGAGGTATATCTGTCTATAGGTGCAAAGTTTTCTTCATAATATATTCCTTATTTGTGGGATAAACCATGAGCCACAAATATTACTCTATATTTCTCTATGCTACCATTTGCAACATGGTTGATATTATAGATCCATTTGGAAGTCACAACAAACCTCTCCCTTGGTCTTGGGACAACATCCCAAACATCGTTCTTCATGATCAACTTATAATCTTCGATCATAGCATCCTTCCATTATTTATTTTTTCCCGCTTCTTCATAGTTGGAAGGTTCTTTATCAATGAAGTCACATCATAGGGCTACATAGTCGAAGCAGGACCTAGTTCTTTTCCTCTCTTTCTGTATCTCTTATGGAGCCCCATATCTTTCTGCACCTTGGATAGCTTCTCGTACCCATGCAGGTTTCATATTGTGAGGATTCTTCTCCTGAAGTGGATCTACAGGTTCTTGAGTATCTTCTATTTCTCGATCTTCTTCTTGAGTTGCATCGTTCATGGTTGTGTCATGAATTCTGGGTATTTCTATTTCTTTAGGTTCTTCAATAGGCCTCTTTCTGGATTTGTCGATGTCGACATCCCTGCTAATGTCGATCTTCTTGAATCCTAGGAAGTTTATTCTGTAAGCCATCAAGATTTCAGAGAATCCCACAAATATACCCTTCCTTCCTAAAGAATCTAGCTTTGTCCTCTTTTCTTTTTGAATGTGTATGTACACTAGAAAACTGAATATTCTGAGATGACTGACTTCTAGTTTCTTTCCAAAAAAAAATTCTTTAGGTTTCTTGTTCTCAAGTACTCTATGTGGAGTACAGTTCTGTACATATAGAGCTATCCTAGCAGCTTCTCCCCATAGATGCATGCGAATATCTTGATCATGAAGCATTTCCCTTACAGCTTCCATGATCCTTCTATTCTTTCTTTTTGCAACCCTGTTTTGTTGTGGATTATATGGAGTTTTAAAGTCCTCTTAATCCCTGAATATTTGCATAATTCCTTGAATTCATTTGATAAGAATTCTCCACCATTTTGTGATTGAAAAATCTTGATCTTCTTCTCTGTGTAGATTTCGATCAAGACTTTGAATTCCTTGAACTTGCTGAATACTTGATCTTTTTTTTTCATGAAGTATATCCATTTCTTCCTAGAAAAATCATTAATGAAAGAAACATAGTATACATACACACTTAATGAACTGTATGACATTGGAATGCATACATCAGAGTGAATGATTTCCAAGATTCCATTATCCTTTCTTCCGCTACTTGGAAATGTCTTCTTTGTATTCTTTCCTTTCGCACATCCCTTGCATACTCCTTCATGTTTTTCTTGTATTTCTGGAAGACCTTCAACGGCTTTTCTTGCAAGTGGTAGTTCCCTATAATGCACATGTGCAAGCCTTCTATGCCAAAGTTCAATTGGTTCTACTGAGTCATAAACCAAAGCTTGTTCTGGTTGACCCTTTAATCTGTATAGTCCTCCCTCTTGTTCTCCAATTAGTACTGCATCATCAATAGTCTTTCCTTTTGGCCACATGAGAACTTCTCCATCTATAAATGTAACTCTCATGCCTTTTCCATCTAATGCAGAGATAGAGAGAAGGTTCTTATTTAGTCTTGATACAAATAGGACTTCCTTTAATTTCATAGACTTTCTTGAGTCTAATTTGTAGAAGGATTCTCCACTACCTTTTATTGGATACTGGTAGTCATCCCCAAGTTTCACCTTGTGGGGTGATTCATGTTCTGATAGTTTCACAAATGATTCTTTGAATCCTGTCATGTGTTGGGAAGCCCCACTGTCTATAATCCAGTCATTTCTTCCATGTGTGATGTTTCCCATGAGAGTGGAAATCAAAACATATTCTTCATCATGTGAAGAATCATCATTGTCTTGTTTGATTCTCTTCTTGGAAGGATCATCATCTTATACTTTCGCTTCCTCTTGTGAGATCTATCTTTTTTTACAAGAAAATATCTTGCAAGGTGTTCTCTTTAATCACATGTATAGAAAATGTATTTAGACAAATATTTGTTAGATTTTCTAGTGTTTTTCTTCTTGCAAGAGTGCTTACCTTTGTGATGGTCTGTTCTTCTTTTCTTGGATTGTACTATGAGAGCTTGAGATTCACTTCCCATATTTTCTTCTCATGCTAATATTAGATCTTCTTCTTGTGAGAATTCATCCCATAGTCTGTGAAACTTGATTAGCTTCTTTTTGGCACAGATCCCTTGAATCAAAAGGGTCCCATGCCCTATGGAGACCATTCAAGGTGGTCGTCATAATTTCTGCATTCTCTACTTCTTCATCTACCACTCCAAGTTGTCCCTTGATCTGAGAGACCCTTGTAAAGTAATATTGGATGGTCTCCACATTCTGGATCTTTACATTTTTCAATTGGTCTCTAAGATTCATATTCCGGTTTATGTTCTTCCCTTCAAATAACTTGGTCAGGGAATCAAACATCTCTTTAGGTGTCTTTAGGGAGGAAACCTATGGTATGAGGTGATCCTTGATTGAATCAATAGTAATCCTCTTATCCATGACCAATTTCTTCTTGTGTAAGGACTTAGCCTCATCTCCCTTTGGAACTGGAACCTCTTCATTGAGGTAAGAGTCCTACTCATTCTCTTTTAGGACCAGGGAGATATGATACTTCCAAGCTCAGAATTTATCAGATCCCTCAATATTTTCATCAATCTTGGTATGATGATACATCTTAATAGAGAAACTCAAATGGAAATGCAAACGATTTTGATCTTACCAGGTTAAGATGTCAGAACTGGATCTGGAGCTGAATTTCTGTAGAGCTGGTTTTTTGGTTGAGGAGTAGAATAGGGTTTGAATTTCTTGGATTTCTACCCAACCAAACACTTTGATCTTGATATCTAAAATTTGATTTTGGGGAGGTGATCAATCCAAGCCTGAGCTCACTAAAAAATTCCACTTCTGTGGAAATCCCTAATTTCTCATAGGAGTGTGAGGTCAAGAACTGAAAATGCTAGGAATCAAATATGTACACTAGAGAGGAGGGTCATCATAGCCTCCCTTTTCTAAAAATGTGTTGAGAGAGATCCAAAAAGTAGGAATCCCTAGCTTTAGCAGCTGCACAATGTATTCTTCTCAGGTTAGCTCTGATACCATGTTATATTTTTAACATTTAAGCTATATGATCTTAGGAACTTATCTGAGAGAATAACAATCACAGCAATCAATCACAAGAGACAATGAACACAAAGATTTTCCTCGAGCAAACTATAAAGGAGAAAACCCCGCAACTTCCTCAGAGATAGAATTAGCACCAAAAGTAAAACCCAAAGACAATAAGGTGATCTCTTGATAGCAGTAGTCTCTCTCTCTCTCTTGTCCCGACATCTTCTTTCTCTCTTAGTTATGTGCTACAATTGAGTGTGAGTGAATGTGTGTTAAATAGAGAGGATCCCTCTCTATTTATACTAATTCCTGACTTGACAATAACTCACTAGGGCCAACTTGTCTAGGAGATTCTAATAATGCTAGGGCCCCACAACTGCAAGGACTTTAACCCTTAATCAATAAAGAGGTTTACACTCTATGACTCTACATGACTTGTTTACGTGATTAAATATCTCGATAGGAACATCAGGGCATGACATGACTCAATGACATTAAATATACTTCCCGATAGAAACATCGGGGTACAATACATAAGATATACAAGTGAATACATTCTGAAGTTACAAATATATCAACAAGACCCAGGTTTGCAGTTATCAGAAAAGTTATTTGACTTGCCTCTATTTCGGTTCATGTTCTCTTGCCTTATTTTTTCATGCTCATAATAGAGCCTCTCTTTTTGTAGTGTGGTATCGAAATTTTTTGGCATGTCAAACTCAATCCTTTCCCGAAAATTGGGAGGAAGAGATCCTAAAAACTATTGGGTCTTTACCTTTTCATCCTTAATGTATGGTACATAATGTAAACAGATCTAGAAATCTGTTGATAAAAGTGTTCATAGTCATCGATCCCATACATAGTTTGTGAAACTCTTTCACTTTTCTGTCGAAGAACCTTTCTGACATTTATTTCTATTGGAATATTTTTTGGAAGTTATCCCAGAGTATTTCTCTTAGCTCATATTTCCTGGTGTGTTTTAAATCTCTTGACCACCTTACTTCCTTTCCAATCAAGTTATAGATGGCAAGACAAGCCTTCATCTCACTTGAGTAGTTATGAACCTGGAAATATTTGCTCATGCCAAAAAGCCACTCTTCATCCTTCTCCCTAGTGTTTACTTCACCTTCATAGGTCAGGGCTCTTATTTTTCTTAACTCCCCCTGAAGAGTGTCATTTCTTCTTTGTTTCTTTCTTCAATGAAAAAGAGAGTCATCACTAGAAGGACTGTGATGATCTCCTTTCGGTGCTTCAGGGGTACGTTACTCTTTTTTCTCTTCTCTTAGGATGCTTCTCTGTTTATGGTATGACTCTCTTTTGGATCTATTTGTGGACTGAGTAGGCTTACCCTGTGAGATTCCTCCTGTCATATTTCTCAATAAAGCTTCATTTATACCTTGTTGTTCTTTTCTTTCATTCAAACTATCTTCTTTGAGACTTCGCAATTCTGCTTGAAGACTGTGTATAGTATTCAAAATATTGGAATTGAGCTCCACCACCATTTCTTCTTCTAGGGTGGGGGTGTTCATCCTTCCTTTCCGGCTATTTTCTTCCTCAATATTCATAAACTGAAGTGTTCAGTAAAAGTTTCCTGTAATTTCAAAAAAGATTAAATAAGCGAAATTTTTTCTGTTAGTAAAAAAATTAATAACATACTTTATTTTCTTTGCAATAAATGATTGGTGTGCCCATTGGTCTCTTAGTATTGAAACTAGGCTCTGATACCACTTGTAATGTCCCCAAAAATTGAAAATATTTTTTTTTATTAGGCTAGTAAAAACTAGCTAAATGGAACATTAGTATACTTGCAGAATATAACGTACACTAGTTGTACCACTCTTTGGTCGTAAGTTGTTCTTACATTCTATCATCTTACTTTCAGTTGTGAATATTATTGTATTTTACTTACGATGTCCTAATTCTTGTTGATACTTTCATTCTTATAGTTATACATTGGTTTGTATGTGTCGTTACTTGATTATATAGTCTTACTGGTTATTTATAAATTCCTAACTTGGCTCTGTTTTTGGAAACAAAGTGGGAGGAGTGGCGGGACTCGTTATCCCATGTGACATTACGAAGAGGTAAAGTGTTCAGTTGACTAGCAGGCTTACTTAGTTCTATTCAACTAATCCACCTCTTTAATCTCGTATGCAGATTATACTTAGCGACAAAGATTTAAAGAGCGCTAAACATTGTGATCATTAACATACCTATTGTTTGTTATTACACTTCCTTACAGACTCAGATTAATAGCAAGGTAATTTCTATTTCATTAATTAACTAACCGAGATACATTAACTATGTGATACCTATCCTTCATTGTATTTATATTTCCTATTTATGTTATTATAAGAATTAACATATTTCTTATTTATTTCGTGGCAGGTTGTAATTTGGATAAAAATCAAACTTAGACTTTATTCCTAGCAATGATACAATGGAATATTTCATATGCCATGGTTTCTAAGAATCAAGCTTAGGGAACATGCAATGTATTAAGGCTTAAGCCTAAGGCCTAAATGATACATGTCATATGTTATACCTTGTACATTATGACAAGACTTTGGGTTAGCGTATATAATCTATGGACTAAGAATTACACTATTCATTACATAGACTCGACATTAAACCATACATTGTTTTAAACGTTGGGGTGGTGAGTTATAAAATATGGTTTTTGGCACTTATACAATGGGGTTTAAGACCTTGCATGAAATGGAAACAATCGTCAATGTATCGAATGCAAACTATGTAAAAGTGGGTTTTGGGTCGTTGGTTGACACCATGTTGGCACCATTAATGTTTCTTGGGGTTTGGGGCACCCAAGCTTAGGGATTGGCTCCATGAATAGTTTGGTCATTTCACTTTGTCTGTTGATGGTTGTGGTCTTGGCTCAACATTGTTACGGAGAGAAATTCCTATGGCTTGGGGTACCACAACAGACAGCTTGACTCCAAAAATCAATCCTTTCCAATATGCAATAGAAATTAAATGTCTAACACTAAAGGATGAGAGCTCGTACCTTATTCCAGACGGTTGAAGTAGATCCCCATTGAGCTTTCCACTCTTCAGCTTGAATTGGTCTATTTCTTCCTCAACAATAAGTAAACAATACAAGCATTCTATATATCATGGTTTTAGATCCATTATAGCATATATAATCAATAATGTACAAGCATTTGACATAATCCCATGGATAAAATATTCATTCAAACACACATTATTGGATAGGAAAAGATATTTCTATTAATATAAATCAGAGATTACAAGGTACAACCTCTGACGGTACGTCTGTGAACCGGAGAAACTGAATCCCCCACCTAGGCCTCCACCACCTCAATCCTCCATCTCTCGATAGCAAGCTCACAAGCAAAAGGAAAGCTTGGGAAGAATGCACTAGTGCTCCAAGGGACAAAGGGATGCAGACTCAAGCATAAGTTCCAACAACAATGGACTATAGTTTCTTTGCTCTCAATTCTCTTTTATGCCTTTAATGTACCAAGGGGTTCCTTATATAGCTTTTCAAAGGGGTAATGAAAGGTCGAATCCAACCGATCTCAAGGCATAGGGAAGGCCAAGAGTTAGATGAGTCAGATCCATGTCAAGGAAAACTCCAAAAGGATTTGGATTATGCACACATCCCGATGTACGCAGTTTTAGTGTTCAAACCCACGTATATATGCGTTTGTATGTTTAAAAGTCACGTATATCATTTTTCATATGTTTTTAGGGATGATCAAGAAAACATCAAAGGACAAAATGTGGTCCATAGGGTCTAAGGAGTCTGTAGCGGGACAGGGGAAGGCCATACAAAGTGTGATTCACCTGGAGTGGTGAAATCCACTATAACAGATGCCCCCTAATGTGTGAGGTCAGGGGGGTCATACGATGTCTGAAATACATTATACGTCCATCCTAGAAGTGGAGTGATGAAGGATCCCAAATGGAAGACCAACCACCCAATCATCATAGTACAATAATATAACTCTGCATACAACTACAAATACATATAGCAGTCCCGGATACATAAGAGTACAATGGCCATGAATAGGCATGATACATTATATCACATATGTGGTCATCGCCACATACAATATACATAGATCAGAATCACCATGATGAAGAGATATAAAGGACAATGATCTCCAAAATGGATGAAGGTATATAATAGATCAAGATCTCCATAGTGGCTGGAAATATCTGACATATACTGGAATCAAGTCACGAGAGGTGAAATCTCATGAACACTGGCACGATCAAGGAGGTAGCATATAAGAGATGCCACCAATCTGGAAAGTATTCTACACAAACCGCTACGAGTACATGTCCTACTATGCGAATAGAGGTGTCGAGGTCGAACATAGTAGTCCATCGTCTGATTACCGGTCATTAATGTATACCGTTAACAGACGCGAGATCACCCATTGATAATGAAAATGGGAATCAAGGTACTAGAGTGCAAACTAACAAGTGTGAATAAATGTGTTGAGGTCAAACACTTGAAAGGGTCCATCGATTAGGGGACATTGATGCATTCCCAAGAAACTGTCGATGGTGAGAGAACCTGCCACTGACGATTGCAAGTCTCAAGGCACTCAAAATGACTCTAGACTCCAATCCCAGAATAAATGATCTAAATTCGATGGGATGGAATCCACTGGAAGGAGGGCATTAAGGCATCCCCCATCATCCAACATGAGGTACTCACCAAAGCTGTATAATGTGGAAGGACTCAATCATAAAGTGCACGAACCAGTAACTGTATCGGGAATGGCCAACATGCAAAGTCAAGATAACTGAGGAATGGCCGACTCAGATTTCAACTTCCTTCGAACAAGAGCGTAACGACGTATGGTGACTGAATGAAGGTAGCATAGACTCGATATACAAACTGGGACATATTTGTGACACACGAGGCACCAATAGAGGCTCCATAGGGACTGGAAGCTTAACCAGTTGGTGGAGATACACTCAGATAAACGAGTACAACTCCTAAATTCAAACTATAACCCAACCAATGGATGTGATATACAGTGCTCTGTTCGAAGGCGACATGACTCGACAGCTGCCAAAGATAACATATTTCCTTGTCTGGATTTTTTGGTTTTTTTCATCTTTTTGGACTTTTTCAGTTATTTGAAAAGCTTGAAAAAAGAATAAACTAGCTTTATTTATAGTTACAAACTAGGAGGAGAAGCGTGTCACAAGGGAAAAAAACTAGTTCCAAGTAGTGGAACATACCTATGCTCAATGCAAGGATACATGTGTAGGATATCGACACTCGGGGAAAAATCCCCTCCCGGTAAAAAGGGAATCAAGCTGCAAAGGATATAAAAAATGGCTCTGCATGGATAGATATGAGACAAGCTTGGGCTATATGGCTGAAGCGCAATGTCAGGGGAGCAGACATAAAGCTCAATAAGGTAGGAAAAGCTCATGATAATGCATTCACAACTTGACATGAGGGAGTCCTGAGGGAAATAGGCAAGGATAAGATCAAGAGGAGTATGAGGCTCTTGTGAAATGTCATGACAGTACTATACAACGGACTCCCAAACCCTAAAGGAGAAACCAAATGCAAATAAGGCTCTAACTAGGGTACTCATGTAAGGTGAAGCTCTACCACTCGTATCATGCCACTTCTAAAGCAACAAGAAGGTTCTGTGACATAATAGAGTGGGTTCGTACCTGAGGTCGTGGTGATATGGTCACAAGGTCATGCAAAATGAAAACAGTGGTGAAACCCAACCTGTATGCCAATTTATACATGATACCTGAGATCGGCATGAACAGGTCAATCCAACGGGTGAAACGACATTGAAAAAGGTCTTCTACAACACCAATTATGTCAAAAACGGTCCAAAATGGTTAGAAAATGTCGAAACTATAGGAAAGGGGCTAAAATTTTTCAAATATTTGAAAATTTTTCTATAAATAGTAAAAAATATAAATCATTTGAAACTTTTACCCATTTGAGCTCTGATTTTCAACTGCAAATTCTAGAAGATCCAGCCGGCGGAATTCACAACCGTTTCTTCCAAGTATTTACTCATACTCTCCTCTTGCATTTTGATATAATTTTTATATATTTTCATGGTCAAATGAGTTTTTTAGGCCATCCCAAAATGAGCAATGTGGCCCACACCGAAATTGAGGCTTTTTCCGCGTATAGGGTTGGATATACATGGAAAAGGGTCTCAAAACCGCGTACATACGTGGTTGTTTTCAAAACAGTCGCGTATGAGGCTGCGCATATGATTGTTCACTAAACTAATGGGAAAATTTCCAATTTATTTTGCAAGATGTTGTTAGAGTGGAGAGAGAATGAGCATGTTGAAGTAGAGGAAGCAGTAAGGGCCGACTTAATGGCTCAACAAGCTCTTCGTGCATGCGGACTCTACAAGTTTTGGTGTCTTGGTAGTTTGAGGGCCAAACCAAGACTGCTACAGATGCTGGTAGACTACTGGGATCCAGAATCGGAGTCCTTTCATATTGATGGCATGTCCCTCACCATAGAGGTGGAGGACATACTTTATCACAGGGCTTTCCAGACGAGGGGAGGTGGTGAACCTTCATTCCTGTGGTGGGACAGGGGGTGGCCTGACTATCAACGAGTACGTTGCAGTGTACTATTATCCAGACACCGAGAAGGTGGGGAGTCAAGTCCCTACCAATGCTATATAGGTGCTGGGACTAAAATCCATATTATTGACATTGGGCAGGATAGCCGGCTTATCATCACTCCACCAGGCCTCGCGGCCTCTGATGTTCTATGCAGTGGAGTGCATGAGGCCCGCAATCTATGACTGGAATACTACACTACTGAGCAACATGAAACACCAGCTCAATGAGTGTAAGGCAGGCAGGGTGTGGAACTTTAGGTTCAGTAGTATCTTGAGCACGTTTTTCTTCGAGCTTGTTCGAGGATTGAGCCCTAGAGTGGACGTTCCTCTCCATGAGGTTTGAGATCCATCCCAATGGCGTTGGGAATATGCTATGCACAGACTGGGGGGTGGTAGGGTGGCCAACCCATATCCAGTTGACTTCTTTCCATGGTGGTGACAATAGATAGTTGCCATTGATGACTACCCCTATGTAGGGATAGATTTTTGGGGGGACCCAAACATGCCATTCCCACCAGGATCGGCATACGGCGATATAGGTAACAAATCTTGACCCTCACTCTTTTCTAATTTTTTTTAGTTATTGAATTTTTTGTATTTTCTTGATTTTATGGAAGCAAAAAGACATGTTTTTGCACGAAAACACATAGTGACATCTACCATTTGTGTGCAGATGTGGGACCACGGCGGCCAGAGGGCTTCCCTCGTCATATATGGAGGGGAAGAGGAGATGACATCATGGGTGTGGATATGGAGCGAACGCTCCAAAGCATTCATACCAACTTTGCGATACTGACTCATAGAGTTCCCATTGTGCAAGTCAATGACTTGCCTGAGGCCATGCAGCGACAGGTGGTGGGTGTACCACGCGCATGGGTGCGTTTATTTCGACGGCTAGCTAGAGCTGTAGTGATGTTCCATGATCACAACTCTCCTCCTCCTCCACAGGATTAGACACCTGGGAGTGTATACATTTTGTATGACTGTGTTTTATATGATGGTGGCTTAAAAGCCCCAATTTTGTATCATGACACTATGTATTATCACATTTTTGATGTATAAATTTTTTTATGGTTATCGATTTATTTATTTACATGTGTAAAAATTATGTTTGTGATTAATTTATTATGAATGAAACAAATGCCAATATAACACACAGTTAGCATATGAGTTAGCAACTTGATTATTATCTCTTGGAATGTTTATATATGTTATATTATCAAATTGTCGTTCTAACAATCTCACACGTAAGAATCTTATCAATAATGTCGGATCTCTAACATGGTACAAACCATTGAGCTATGACACTACTAACTCCGAATCAAGACGTACCTCAAGAGATAGAACGCCATGTAGAATGGAATCTCGTAGAAGCTCAATAACGGTGCTATATTCAGCAACATTGTTGGAAGATGGTCGTAGACATACACCTCCTAAAGACAGTACATGACCCATAGGAGTATAAATCACCCAAGTAGCAGAGGCTGAGTGTTGAGTGTGACGGATTGCACCATCTGTGAATCCTATGTAAGTGGAAGATTCCATTGACATTTGCCAAAAGAAATAGAAAATAATCACAAACCCAATCACAATAAGAAAAAGACCTAACTATGCAAACCTATACAATAATATACAACAAGCAGCCTTGGCTAAAGATTATGCATAGTATTTTTTGAGATAGAGCCCATTTCTAGGCTCCACCAAAGTTGTTCCTTCGTAATCCACTAACTCATAATCACCCTTCTCTAACACATGCTTGACCACATAAGGACCACGCCACATAGGATTAAATTTCCCTGCCCCCAAGGGTTCTTTCGATTGATCCCATAAAAGGACCAAGTCTCCTTCACTAAACACTCTTGGATGGACATATTTTTCATACTGGACCTTAACGCGACACTTATTAACCTCTAGAGCCACCAAGGCATCCAAACGCTGTGCATCAAGTTGATTAAGGTTAACCAAACGCTCCTCCAAAGGTGAAGTGTCTGGTAAGAGTTCCACAGCTAGCTTCAATGAAGGAATTTTTCATTCAACTAGAAATATCGACTCCAATCCATGTACAGGCTGATATGGAGAAAAACTAGCGGCAGTCTTAACCGCGGTTCGATATGCTCACAAAGAAGGATATAACATAATGTGCCAATTATTCTTTCTTTGTGCGATGGTTCGTTGGAGAATGGATTTGAGTGATTTATTCACTGCCTCTACCTGTCCATTCACTTGGGGGTAGTAAGAAGAGGAGTGCTCTTTCTTATACCCTAACTTCGATGCCAACTCTTCCATCATATGGTTCTAAAAGTGCGAGCCATGGTCAGTGACAAGCTCTTTCGGAATCTCGAACCGAGTAATAATTTGGTTGAATACAAAGTGAGCAGCTGTCTCACCATCGGATTTTACTGTAGGAATAGCCTTATCCCGTTTCATGAAATAATCAACAACCACTATAATGTGATGGTGCCCCCCAACCGAAGCTGGGTTGCAATCCATAAAGTCGAGCCCCCACTCAGTGAAGGGACTGGTGGTGATAATGGGATGTAATGGAGCAGGTTTCGAGTGCATATTACATGCAAAGACCTGGCAAGGGTGGAACCTCTTGACCGCATCAACACAATCCTTAAAGATCAATGGCCAGAAATAACCCGCTCTCAAAATATTTTGAGCTGTAGAAAGCCCAGATAAATGACCACCACACACCCCTCCATGGCAATCATTCAGCACAACCTCATCCTTGTCATGAGTTAAACAATGTCGTAAAATGGAATCTACCCCACAGCGGTACAAAGTATTTTCCACTATGAGGTAGTTCTTGGAGATGTGACGTAATCGTCGTCGTTCGTCTCGCGAGAGGTGAGTTGCGGTCTTCAGTGTTTGTAAATATATTATGATATCCCCATACCATGGGTCTAATGTAGAGATTAAGAATATGTGCTCATCGACAAACGTATCTTCACAAACCAACTCCTCGTCCTTGCTCGAAAAATCCGATATAAGCTCTGCAAAGATTAAATACTTCTTTGATTTTGCTGAAACAAACTCGAGATCAAATTCTTGCAGAATGACAATCCATTTATTATACTTTCACCCAATCATCCTTCGGGTGAGGATGAATTGAAATGGATTTACATGGGCCACAACCAAGGTCTAGCGAAGGACAATATAATGTCTCAAACGCTGAACCGTATGTATGGTAGCTAAAGCAAGATTTTTGACATGAGAATAATGAATCTCTACATCAATAAGGTTTCAGCTCAGATAATATATGACATGCTCTTGGAGCTCCTCATCCTCTTGAACCAAGACCATACCAATTGTCTCTAAAGATACAACCACATATAATAAGAAATCATGGCTATAGTCCAAGGGACTAATCACTGGGGTCGATGCTAGGGCTCGCTTGAGTGCATCGAAGGACTCTTGGGCTCGCTCATCCCAATAAAAGGGAGTATCCTTCTTCAAGAGATGCATGAAGCCTCTAGTCAAATTGGAAAAGTTGACAAAAAATCTTCGTAAGATGTTTTCCATGCTTTGCAAACACTGAAGATGACGAATATTCTTCAGGGGAGACAACTGAAGTATTTCCTCAACCTTCAAAGGGTCGACTCTTATACCCTCTTTCAAAACGATGAATCCTAACAAACGACATGACTTCACGCAAAAGATGCAGTTATGAGAATTTAATCTAACTGAATAGTGGTGGCATCTTTCGAATACCAATATCAAGTGATAGGGATGATGCATTCTCATACGAGAATGAGCAGCGAGATCATCCAAAAATACCTTGATAATTGACTTGAGATCGTGGAAAATCAAGGTCATTTCCCGCTGAAATGTAGCTCCAGTGTTTTTAAGGCCGAAAGGCATTTTCCGATATGCAAACGTTCCCCAAGGAAAAATAAATGTAGTCTTATGTTGGTCCTCGGGTTTAATCTGTATCTGATTATACCCAAAAAATCCATCCATAAAGGAGAACACCTCGCTACCTGCACACGCATCCAAAATATGATCTATAAATGGTGTGGGGAAGTTATCCTTAGGACATGCACGATTCAAATCATGGAAATCAGTGCATATGCGGATCATTCCCTGCTTCTTATCCACCAAAACGGGGTTTGAAACCAACTCCGTCAAGGGAATGGGATAGATGAAACTGGCTTTCAACAGTTTCTCTATCTCTGCCTTAATGGCAGGTGCTTTCCTAGGATTCACCGCACGTAAACATTGTCAAACAGGCTTAGCGTTGGGGTAAGTCTTAATCTCGTACTCGACAATATGAGGGTCAATACCTAGCATCTCGTCGTAATACCAAGAAAAAATATCTCGGAATTCCTTGAATAGCTCGATATATTCCAGACTCTCAGCATGGGAACATTCCGCCCCAATATAGACATTCTCTATCGTGCCAGGATTGCGAGAGATGTTGATAGGAATCATTGAAGATATGTTTGCCATGTTTCCATCAGCCATCGGACCAAGAGAGCTTAATGGAACCACACGACTACCAACTCTCTGACTAAGAACCGCCCTAAAATCCTCACGCTCCAAACGGTCAAGCTATGGAAGAAAGTACGATCTATGATGAAGTTCCTCCCATGGTGGCTCAACTCCCGACATAGCCTCAATAATCGCTTCATCTGAAGGGAAAACCATATCAAGGTATTCGTGGGCATGAGAAGACTGTACTGCCCATGCCGGTAGCACATATGGGTCCTCCTACTCTATCTGTGAAGAGGAAGAACTAGGCTCTGCAACACTCTTGAGATTATCTTGATAAGCTATCATGGCTGCAGGAAACGGCACGCTCGTCTCGACAGGCTCACTCGAAGTACTCAGTGTAGAAAGAATCCAAGGGTCTTCCATATGACTTGTGCGAAAAGACACCGATGTCGTAGAAGTCAAATCCTCATTGGAACTAGATCCTATCATGAGGATCGGTGCAGGACAACTAAAGATTCCCATGAGGGATGGATACATGCCTACACCCACACTCCCAGTTTCCGGCTGAGAGTGCTCAACGATCGGGATCAAAGATTCCGAAGATGTGGTAACAGATGGATTCTTGAATGTCATCTGATCAATCGTTATGATCTCCCCGTTATGTGGAAATCATACAACGCGGAACAAGAAAGAAGCAACGACTTACATACTATACATCCAGTTCCTACCTAGCAAGAGATTATAGTCAAGGTGCGCATCAACCACCTCAAACTCTATAGCAATGATCTTCCCCCCCAAATGGGCTTTAAGGGAAGGAAGGATGTCGTGCGGCCTAAAATATCTCCCATCGAACGTAGTTAAAATAGTTGTTGATTTAGACAGCTCAAGAGAACCGAGACCCTTCCAATAGGCCAAAGACATCACAGAAGCAGCATCGCCCTCATCAATCACAATACATTTGATGGTCATACCAAGACATTCTACATGCACCAAAAGAGACACATAGTAGGGCAAGCGAGGCTGAATTCCTGCGGTTTCAAATTTGATCACAGAGGAAGAATAATCATCGTTCACACCAAGGGTAGAAAGAAACGCCTTCCTTTGTGAAGGACAACTCTAAAGCACTTCCAATTCAAACATCGCACAAGGAGTATGGCCCAAATCCTCGACAACTGAATAATTCTGGGTGCCTCGGGCATTTGGATTCTGCCCTGAATGCTTAAGGACTCCCTTAGGAATGCGAGGTGCAGCCTCAGGTTTATCCATAGGTTTCTCAATGTGCAAAGGGGACCCTGGTCGACCAGGCTCTTTGCCTGAGCTGGGTTGTGATGAACTATAGTCTTTCACACGAGTCAAACTTTCATAGCACGGACCATGTTAATGCACCCACGACTACTACCCTCTGGTGGATCATCATCACTAGACTAGTCATGGGACTTTGAGTTCATATTTGGATTATGCGGTAAAGGGTTAGTTAGCATAGCTGGGCCTTGTGCTAAGAATATCGAAGCTTCTTCAATCTGAGGGCACAAGTAAGTGAGGTGATCATCCTTACATAGCTTGCAAGGGAACTTAACCTTACGTTTCGCTTGCTTGTCCCCCCCAACATTTCTACCATTCTTGTCACCATTGTTAGCATTCTCATTCTTATTCCCACCATTTCGATTATTATTTTTACCCTTTTTTCTATTCCGTTCGGGCTGCTGGTTACCCTTCTGGTCTGACGATTACACAAAAAGTACATTCACCATTTGGGTAGGTTGAGACAAAGTTGTATCTTGTCCCAAAGCAGATTGGTTGAGTGACAATTGACTAACATGTTTTTCAACCGAATCTATGGGTTTCGCACTTGCACAACCCACAATGCCATCGGCATGTGGTCCAGGTTTGAATTTGGGATCGAAACTGGAATGAGGAGCATTGGGAATAATCTCATACAACAAACCGGACTGATCATAGATCAAGTCCAGTCCCTGCACCCTAAAAATCGCTTGTTCCTCATTCTGCACTCCGGATGTGGAAACATCCTTTCGCTATATATGGCAATAATGACTTGAGGAACCACTTGAGGAGGAATTCCGACACTATAAAATCTTTAATTAATCTCTTCTATCTACGCCACTCTTGAATATGATCAGAACTATGTGTGGCTTTATCTTGCCGAAATGTCGACAAGAGTTCAGTACCAATGTCATAGTGCATTGGTAGCTGGAAGTGATTAAGAAAAGTCATCGCAAGGTCGTCGAACAAAGCAAAATATCCCTTAGGTAACTCTATATACCATTTCGCAGCAGGCCCTATGAGGGTGCATTGAAATAGTCTCAAACAGACTGAGTCCTGATGTAATGAATTCGAAGAGCACCATAGGTGAAACATAGTAACGTGTTCACTCGGATCCTCTCCCGGTTTTCCTTCGAACTTAGGTATGTCCGAAGGAATCTTGGTAGGGATAGCTGGTGAAGCCGGATCATGAGCCACAAGATCATTCATCAGTCTCGATAAGTCAGGAAGATTAAGCGTCACAAGGAAAGGGAGCCTAGGATGATGAGGTCGATGGATCGCTCCCTGGTTCATATAGGGTTGATTACCACCATGGCCTTGGCCATAGTGTCCTCCTCCCATATGGCCCGTATAGGGTGGCATGGAAGTACCATAGTATGGTGGACCTTGACTAGTAGGAGCTACAAAGCCGTAATTAGGAGAGTAAGCAAGTTGTTGATACCTGCCTCCATAAGGTGAAGAAACTCATCCATACTGTGTCCCATAATAAGGTCCATAGGTCATCGCATGCGATGCCCCATGAGACACTCTGTAGGTAGGAAGATACGCTTCAGAAGTAGGGATATATGCCCCAAAAGTAGCAAGATGACCTCTAGAAGCATGAACATAGCCTCCCGAAGCAGTGGGCTGTATGTGAACTTGAGACACAATCGGTCTAGTAACATCAATACAGACATGACTCGTAGCCATATACCAGCTCGAAGGACCACGTGAATAAGGTGGAGGATGTACATTTGAAGAACTAGGGACCAAGGACGAAGGAATCTGAGTAATAATATATGTACTACCACCTATCGTTACTCATCTCGGATCTGGTATCCTAATTGGATCACTAACCCTAGACCTAGGAGGGAGATACGATGTAGCTTCCACCACTGGGACGGAAGGTGCAATGTGACTAGTGCTCCCAAACCTCTCCGCATGGTAAGGAATGAGAGTGCCCCCAGGCATAGTGCTATGCTCAAAATTGGATTCGACATGAAATGTCAAATCATGTGTAGGGAAACCAAATGTAGCATAACTACCGTAGCTAGTGCTGGCAGGTTCAAAATGAGTCTCAGCATCCTTCGACATTCCATATCAGTAACGCGTCAATGGGGAATCAAAACTGGAGTAAGTAGGCCTATCGTGCAAGGTTCCTATCTCAAAAATCACGGGACCTAACTCAGCTAAGTCAGGTGAAGGATCATAAGTAGGAGTAAATTCCCCATCATCTACACGAATGGGAGGAGGTGGTTTAGGAATATCCTCTAAACGGTCTCCCATGGTGTGTGAATCAATATGTGAAATAGTCTACCTGGACTGTCTAGGTCTCTCTCCCAATGGAGGAGGAGAAGTAGAAGGCAGAAGTCCTACTAAATGATGAGAATGGTGAGGGACCGCACTCGAATCCACAATGACTCAAAAAATAGCAAAGACTCTCTATTTGCGTAAACCCTAGGCCAACTATCGTGCATAGAGAAATCACTAATAAAATCTAAAGCCAAATGCAAGAAAACAAGGACTAGATAAGTGAGCTCCTGAATGAAGTAGGTATGTCTTCCCTAGGAGAGGCTTGAGACTCCCATACACAACAAGCGGAGGTACGTAACCAATTATTGTGGCCCTCAGCTTTAACGCGTAAAGCAACTGTGCTGTCCGACCCCAACCTGGCCGGGACACTTGCAGAATAACCCTTGCAAAGTACCCCCTCGATATCCTAGTTAAGGCCACTAAGGTCACCTCAATATAATCAATGCTCAGGCGGATAGTCGCAGGGGGTATTGACCGTATGGGCAGGGTAGCAAAGCCTGAAACTCTCGAAAGAGCCCCCAGATATGAATACAATCCTGGAAATATCTCCAGTGCTACTCAGTTATGACTAGGGTTCATCCCAATTAATAACCGCTCACACTGCCTCGTGCTTAACTCCCTTTTGAGAGGAGGATCCTGAGAAACACTGGTTATACCAAGGATTTCACACACTCACCTGGACAGATACCTAGATGTTGTTGTTTATTGATCTTGGAGAATTGACTTACAATGAAATATTCCAAGATCCTAAAACCTAAGCTTGTTGGTGCACCCTAGAAAAGAAAAGAGTGTAATTCATTTTATTTAGCGTTGATTTTAGTTGGATTTATTACTCAAAAAAGGGATATTATCGTGCAACTAATGGTGTTATGACGCAACATGAATTAAAATGCACACCTAACAATCAATGCAAATGCATTGTGTCCATGAAAATAGGGTATGCTATTACGTGAAATGCACAATTCTTCTTCAAATGATAAATGCAAATTTTCCTATATGAAGTCCTAACTAGTACTCCAAAGCAAATCTAGTGCAAGTACAATGCAAAGTGCAAAATTCGATGCATGATGATAAGCAAATTTTTTTGGATTTTTTGAAAAATAACAGACATGCAAAAAGAAAAAGAATGATCCTACGACCCCTAGACTCTGCAATCACACCTAAATAGCACTCAAGCAAAGCACTAAGGTAAAAGAACTCTAATGCACTAATCTCAAACAAAAAATAAAAAATGCCATGACAAGAACCTTCTTAAAAAAGAAAAATTTAGCCTAAAAAAAACGTTTCTGGTCAGGAACAGAGGTCTAAATAGACTTAGGCAGTGCCAAAGGAGACTCAACAAATATTAGAATTCACCCAGCAACCAATTATCTTATCCAAAAAGGCAAAATCAAGGGAATACGCGACTGTTAGCAGTAAACCCGCGTGTATACACGGAAATCGCAGGGGAAACCGCGTGTATACGCGACTATAAATCAAAAACTCGGGGATAGGAAGAAAGGTGCATAAAATCAAGGCAAACACACAGGCTGAGACAAAATTCACACCAATCAGACTCTACCAGGAATACATGCCCCCATACCTGACACAAAAACAAGAGAGAAAAAGCAATTCAAATTCATTGAATGCCGATAAAAAAAACCCCAAAGGATAACTACTAGGAACTCCCTAGCGGAGTCGCCAATTCTATTACGAAGAGAAATTCCTATGGCTTGGGGTACCAAAAAAAACAGCTTGACTCCATAAATCAATCCTTTCCAATATGCAATAGAAATTAAATGTCTAACACTAAAGGATCAGACCTCGTACCTTATTCCGGACGGTTGAAGTAGATCCCCGTTGAGCTTTCCACTCTTCAGCTTGAATTCATCTATTACTTCCTCAACAACAAGTAAACAATACAAGCATTATATATATCATGGTGTTAGATCTATCCTAGCATATATAATCAATAATGTACAAGCATTTGACATAATCCCATGGATAAAATATTCATTCAAACACACATTATTGGATAGGAAAAGATATTTCTATTAATATAAATCAGAGATTACAAGGTACAACCTTTGACGGCACATCTGCAAACCGGAGAAACTGAATCCCCCACTTGGGCCTCCACCACCTCAATCCTCCATCTCTCGATAGCAAGCTCACAAGCAAAAGGCAAGCTTGGGAAGAACGCACTAGTGCTCCAAGGGACAAAGGGATGCAGACTCAAGCATAAGTTTTGGCAACAATGGACTATAGTTTCTTTGCTCTCAATACTCTCTTATGCCTTCAATGTACCAAGGGGTTCCTTATATATATTTTCAAACGGGTAATGAAAGGTCGAATCCGAGCGATCTCAAGGCATAGGGAATGCCAGGAGTCAGATGAGTCAGATCCATGTCAAGGAAAACTCCAAAAGGATTTGGATTATGCACACATCCCGATGTACGCGGTTTTAGTGGTCAAACCTGCGTAAATATGCATTTATAGGTTTAAAAGTCACGTATATCATTTTTCATATGTTTTTAGGGATGATCAAGGAAACATCAAAGGATAAAAAGTGGTCCATAGGGTCTAAGGAGTCTGCAGCGGGACAGGGGAAGGCCATACAAAGTGTGATTCACCTAGAGTGGTGAAATCCACTATAACAAGCATTGTGAAGGGGGAAACGCCCTAGGTGATAAAGGTAAGCTTTGTTTGGTTTCATGACTGTATTTTGTGTTCATTTTGTGGCTCCTTCATTTTCATACTTCTCATCCTCATTGTGTTTGGTTGTGTTTGCAGGTGACAGGGTAAGTGAAGGTGGGATGACTGAGAGCTTCGCTCTCACCTCAAGGGTGATGCCATCGTAGTCACAGTAAGATGGTTATACAAGTGAATATTGTCATCTCTTGGAATTGCGGTAGGAGTGGGTTATATCATTGTTGTTTGGTATTTTACTGTGGAAACTTGATTTTACATCGGTCCTATGTAAGAAAGGTTTGGGTTTTGTAAATACTAGTGTTGTTAGTAGCAAACCGGAAACTTGGGACTTCTAGTAGACTCTGCATTTGTTTATGTAAATCTGTATTTTGATTTGGGGGTTATTCAGTTTGGGAAACACCATTGCTTGCAATGGTTCCGTAGGCCTTGGCACGACTATGGCAGTTTTGATTGGATACTTTGAGGTGACTGTGTAAATAATATATCTCCTACGTTTTTGGAAATGGTTAAAATACTTGACTGTGTGTAACTTCTTATGTTGCGATAGGGATTTATTTTCTTGTGTCGGGTGAGGCAATTTCCTGTAGGAATGATTTGTGTAATTTCTTCTATTTATTTCTTAGCTGTTAATACCTTCCAACGAATGGGTGAGGCCCCTTTCGTGTATGGCTTTAGCACTCCCCAGGGTTGTTGCGATATATTGAATGGTTACATTTCTTATGATTTTGTTTTATTATTATGTATGTGGAATGTGGGAAAAGAAATGGGTGTAAACCCACGATGGCTATCATTGTTGTAGGTTTAATTTTAATGGGCTATGTTATCTAGTTATTTATGGCCGTGGGTGTGCTTTCAATGTGGGTGAAGAGCTAGGGTCTTGCGACCTTGTTGTAGTGAATGTATTTGATTTGTTATTTAGTCCTGCCTATACCCTGTGTACAGCATGGCTGTGATGGATGTGCAATGATGCTACAGGATTCGATTCCTGTCCTCTCCTATAAAAATACTTGGATGGTGTGGAGATTTGATATTGTTTATATAACAAAACGATTCCCGTATATCATTGTAATTACAGGGTTTTAGTTGTTATACAGAATGAATGTATGGTTCATTAAATTATTATTGCATTTATATTTACGTTGGGGTTTTTATTAATATGAAGGGCATGATATTATGTAGCGAATAGTACAATAGTCTATAGGATTCATTCCTATGAACTTATTGTAATATCTGACTTCAATAATTAATGATTATGGTATTGTTTTGGTTAAGTGTTTATACTATGTTTGTGAGCAATATTAAATAGGACTATTTGATTTTTGGCATATGTTTTGATTATGTGGATTTATATTATAGGACTGTGGATTTTAAATAATGAAAAGAGATTTGATCTTGGACCAAATAATGGTCACGATACTTACTCTGTTCGTTGTTTACGATGATGTTATTTTTAATGGAATGATTTAGTAATTAGCTTAGATTTAAATATTCAGACCCTAAAAGGTCTTTACTAGTTTATTTATCTTAGAAATAATTATAGTTTGTACTTAGTTGATTAGATTCATAATTCCATTCTATAACTGTTAATGTATACTTATAAATAGTATTCTGATTTGTTTAATATTGATGTTAATTAGATAGATTCTAAAATAGGTTTTAAATGGAACATTAGGTCTGAGATAGTATTAAGTTAACATGACTCTGCTGACAAATAAAATATGTGAGTAGAGTAAAAAGGCCACAAAGCAGATAGATCCTACTTCTAAAATAAAACCTAGTTTATACTTAACCGAGTAAAAATTATATGGAAATTAAATCTAGGGTGCAAAACCCTTGATAAACATTTATAAATAAATAAAACTTGTAGAAGTAAACTCATGAAGAAACCTTGGATAAATATGGTATAGAAAATAACTTACAGCGTAGGGTTAATATTTAAAAATTCAGACCCTGGAAGATTTTAACCAGAGAAACAAACAGATAGGGTTAGGAAATGCAATATAATCATTTACCTAGCATATCCAGCATTTAATCTAGAAAAATGGAATAGGAAGTCTAGGGATTCATACTTGTAACTTGAATCTCTTTTAATGGATGAACCCGCACACTCAAATAACCAACATTAACAATTCAAAGGAAGATCTGAACTCTGTTTTTTATGACCAAATCACTTGGGAACTACCACGTTCCACCTAACCATGACCCGGATTTGTTCCCGTTTTTAATCTAGATCCCATAGATATGGACTCCAACATGCAACTAGCTTAGAGCTGCTAAGGTAGGGTTTCCTATCTCATGTATCACGTCTGGATCAGTTCTCCTTTTTCCTTTCTAGGAAAATGTTCTCCAAGAATTTACTTGAGAGCAAAACAGGAATAAAATGACTCATTCCAATGACATATCAGAACCCCAAGAGTTTCCTTGTCTGGAGTCTTTATAGACATACTTTTCAGTCAAAGGGAAAGTTAAATCAAGAAACCTTGTTTTCTTGATTTAACCGTTTTTAATATTTTAACTTAGGAAATTTCAACTAGTTCCCAATTAGACTTTTGTAGGTATTGGAATATTTATTATCTTAGATAATAAATAATAATGGATGGTGCTTTTCTTTTTTTCTTTCATCATTAATATTATTATTATATTTATTCTTTTATACATCCCATGTATAAAATACATAATAATATAACACTTGTCTTTGGGCATCAATTACCATGATCCTTAGAATTAATGACACTTCTTCATTAAGGTCAAATAGGTAGATCATTAGGTCTAATAGGCTACAAAACTCTAAACATCCTTGCATGTTGGATTTCCGTCCTATAACGTTCTAGTTCTTCAATACTTGATGAGAATACATAAATTTGAAATTTCATTTAATCACTTATAAATAAGTTTGATGTGATCAATATTTTTCTTGAGTCATTTTCACTTGAAAGTTATTAAATTCTTTTTAGTAACACCTAGCGCTTACCAGATCCCATACTCAATTCTTTAACACGGAGTTACAACTTAGTGCAATTTTAGATCTCTTCGCTCAACACTAATTCTAGGATGCACTTGTACGATACACCTAGGGATACAATGGCCAAGGATCCGATGCTCCAGACTGATGCTCAACATCAACATGGAAAGTTCTAGGGCTTATGCCCAACACTTCCAAATCTTATCTTTTCATGTGTTCTAGATCTTCTTGCTAAAAACAAATGTAAGTACTCATGTGCTCCAAAGATCCTCGCACAACACAAAACATCAATCACCCATGTGCTCTAGAGCTCCTCTCCCAACAAAAAACATTAATTACTCATGTGCTCCAGAGCTCCTCCCTCAGCACAAAACATCTCATCAATCATGTTATCCAAATAAAATATCAAGTCAACATCATAATCAATAGGCACATGCCTATAAGTGTTAGGTCCAAAATTCGGGATATTAGAATTTTAATGTTGTGTTTCATTCCATGGTTATTATGCTTGGTCTATGTAGATTCTCCTTCATTATTTACTTTAGTGGTAAGAATGTAATTTGGGTGACAACGTATGGCTTGGGGCCATGCCGTGGATGGCATGAGCGCTCTCCATTGTAGCTGTGATAACGAGATAGACTAAGACCTTACAGTGGGTATTTATAATGTGTAAATGTGTATGTATTATGGACTGTTGGTTATTTCGTAACAAGGTTTATAATATTGTAGAGTTGTTAATTCTGATAAATAAAAATGTTGAGGCCATAGATTATAGCGTATATAAAAAGTAAAGGGTTTTACGACCTCTATAGATAGAAATTAAGCTTAATTTACAACCTATGTGTAAATGGTTTAAGCATGGATTTGTATAAAGCTTTGATACCCTACGAGATTTGATCCTAGGTCATTTACTATAATGGGCGTTTATTTAATATGGATGTGATTTGGGTATTTGAGTGTCCACAGGATTTTATCCTGCAACCTCTCTGCAAACACCTTGGTTATTTAAATGATTACTACATGTGTATTATTGCGGTGGTTTGTATTATGGCATGTGATTTGGGATTGGACGCCCACAGGGGTTGATACTACGACCTCTATGTATCTTTAGGGGTTTAAGTTATTATGGTAATGATTTTATAGTTGTGTTTTAATTGGTAGCTGTAGATAGTATTATGTTGGGCCTTTACATTATGTCATACGATTTATGTTATGAGGTTTTGTTATGTGGATGTTAATACTTAGATGGTTCTATTTATGGGTTAATGTCATGGATTTATATTGCTGGTAATTTAATATTCTTGTTTATACTTGGATATGTAGATAGTATAGTGGTTATAAATCGTGGACCATTCATAGGGCCTTGATTACTTGGTGTGTTAAAATATTAGGATATTATTTGTTTTGATGGCGATGATTTGATTATTAGCCTATGGTTATTTATACACACCTTGAAAGGTCTTTGTTGGTTCTTAATATTATCTTTGGTATGTGGTGTGTATAATTTATTCTTAGATACAAATTTAGTGTTGATAGATTAGAATTATAATTCTATTTTATAATTGTTAATATATATGTATGTATGTATGTATGTATGTATGTATGATATATTTACTAGGTTCTAATTATTAGATTTGTATAATTACTCTAGATATGAAACCTAGATCTAAAGTGGTCTTTTAATTATAACATGCCTCTCCTGAAAATATGAAATCTGTGAGTAGAGTATATAGGCCAATGATAAGCTATGTAATAAATCTGAAATATTACCTAGTTGTAGAAAAACACGGTTTAAGTAGAAAGGATAATACAGAAGTAAAACTAAGGTGCAAAACCATTGATAAATATTTATACAGGAATTAAATTATAGAATTTAAACTAAATGAACAAACCCTGGATAAATCTATCATAGAAAATAAATTATAGCCCAGGGTTTATAGTTTAAAATGTAAACCCTAAAAGAATTAGACAGAACCAAAGCACACACGGTTAGAAAAGTATAATGTAAACATTTTCCCAATCTAGATAGCACTTGTTGTATAAATTGAAATAGGCAGTCCAGAACCTCATACCTATAAATTGAAGATCCTTTAATGGTTGAAACATGCACACTCAAATAACAAACATTAACAACTCTTAGACAAATTTAACCTATGTATTATATGACTGAATCACTTGGGAAATACCACGTTCCACCCATCCATGATCCAGAACCATTCCTTGTTTCAATTTGGACCCCCCCAAGATGGTTCCAACATGCAAGTAGCTTATAGCTCCTAAGGTGAGGTTTCCCTAACTCGTATATTAGGTCTGGATCAATTCTCCTTTTCCCTTTCATGAAAAATGTTCTCCAAGAATTCACTTCAGAAATAAACAGGTAGAATAATGACTCCCAAGATAGATGATATCCCCAGGCCTTTCCTTGGCTTGAGACTTTATAGACAGAATTTTCAGTCAAAGGGGAAGTTAAATCAAGAAACCTCGGTTTCTTCATTTAACTCTTTTTATTTAATTTGGGGTATTTTTAATATTTTAACTTAGGAACTTTTAACTAGTTCCTAATTAGACTTGTGTAGGTATTATAGTATTTATTATATTTTAGCAATAGATAATAATGGATGGATATTTTCCTTCTTTATTACATTAATAATATTATTACTATATTTATTCTTTAAATACATACCATGCATAAAATACATAATAATATAACATTTGTTAACATTTGACTTTGGGCATCATATATTATGATCCCTAGACTTGTGACACTTTCTTCATTAAGGTCATCAGGTAGATGGTTAGGTTTACTAGGCTAGGAAACTCTAAACATCCTTACATGTTGGACTCCCTCGTATAACACTGTAGTTCTTCAGTACTTGATGGGAATGCAGAAATTCAAAATTTCATTTAATCAATTAAAAATAAGTCAGATGAGACCAATATTTTTCTCAATTCGTTTTCACTCGGCATTATTTAATTCTTTTTTGTAACTCCTAGCGCTTACCAGATCCCATACTCAATGATAAAAAATAGGGAGTTACAAACTTAGTGCAATTCCATAGCTCTTCACTCAACACTAATGCTAGGATGTACTTGTACGATACACCTAGGGATACAGTGGCCAAGGATTCGATGTTCGAGAGATTATGCTGAACATCAACATCGAAGGATCCAAGGCTTATTCCCAACACTTCCAATTATCTTTTCATGTATTCCATAGCTTCATGCTCAACACAAATCTAAATACTCATGTGCTCCGAAGCTTCTCACTCAACATAACATCAATTACTTAGGTGCTCCAGAGCTCCTCGCTCAACGAAAAAAATCTCATCAATCATGTGCTTCAGGGTCCATGCCCAACACAAACAAGCATATGTATATTATAAACAATTGGCTTATTCCCAATATATAAAACAAATCATCCCATTCATATGCAGTGGGGTCTTTGACCCAATATATCAAAATAAAACATCAACATAACATCATAATCAATAGGCTCATGCTTATAAGTGTTAGGTCCAAAATTTAGGATATCACATCCCTCCCCGCTTAGAACAACACCATCACTAGTGTTCTAGGGACTCGAAATGACATCATGAAACAAGGCGGGGTAAGCCTTTCTCATGGTGGCTTCATTCTCCCAAGTAGCCTAATCGGCTTCGAAGTGCTTCCATTGCACTTTCAACTGGACTACGGCACGCTTTTCGAGATGCACCTCTCTTTTGTCCAATATATGAATATGTTCAGGGGGAAACTCCCCTTCAGATTGCATTTGTAATAAGGACCAATCAACTACATGTTTAGTATCATAAACATATTTCTTTAACAAAGATGCATGGAAAACATTATGGAATCTTATGTGAGTAGGTAACTCTAGCTCATATTGCACTTGTAACATCCCCTTTCTACCTCAATCTAAGAACAAAAATCGTAAGTAAAACAGCATTGTAAGTATTGATTCTAACCTTATGAAAAATTATGAATACTATCGATACGGTTAGGAGATTGGAATCTTGACACGACTAAGAACGATTGGGGACAAATCCACTATGGGAAAGGTAAAATGACGAGTGGAGCCTTGGGGGACTCAAGGTGAATAACGAATCCCTTGACGACCTAAGCCTTAGGTGTCCACAGAGTTGAAGTAAGTCGCGAATAGGCTGATTACTTGACTAAGAGTAGTGGGTCTGCAGGATCTTCTTTTGAGCATCTACTTAGTTTATACTCGTAGAAAATGGTGTTAAGAAGGTATTTTAATAATTTAAGTGAGGAAACTTTTATGGTGTACATAAATGCATGTATAAAGTTGTTTATATAGTAATAGTCCTTTTTATAGATTGATAAATGAAAAGAATTACCTTCGAAGAAGAATATTTCCTTTTCATGACAAAAAGAGAAGTTATTTACAATCGATATAATTACTTCTCAAGACAGGTATTACTAGTGTATACGTTATACATATTTTCCTCAAGATTTAAATGTAAACCTTAAATATTAAAATAAGTTTGAAAACCAAGAGATTCCTTGGTTGGGCGGATGACTCCAGGAATTTATTTCACCCCCAAAAAAGAGACAACCGGCCTCCCATAATCGATAGGAGAGTTGGTGTAGTATTTATGATTTCCATAAATCTTGGGCTATCCTTGGGAGATTTGGATGTGCATATAAGGGACCAACGTTGATCTATTTGGGGGAGGCATTGCGTAAGGTGTTTTGGGTGGCATGGATTAGGGCGCTTGACCTTTTCATATGCATGCATTATTTGCATGCCTTTTCTTTTAAATGCATGTATTATTATTACTTGAAGGAATTCTTTGAATGCATGTATTATTTGAATACCTTTTTATAGGCATGTATTATTTGATACCATGGGGAGTTCTTGGGAAGGAAAGATACAAGAGGCCTTCCTTTTGGATCTATGTGTTTTTTATGTGAATTCTATTTACTGCTAAGATCCCGAGAGGCATGGTATTCGGCTTCCTGCGTTTTTTTAATAAAACCTAGGCATGTATTTATCATGGAAATGAGCATTTGTTCTGAAACCTGGAATTGCAGATCTTAGATGATTATTTGTTGATTAATGAATGCTAGGGCGTTTTGCCAAAATCCCAAGCCTTAGAAATGTTTATTTGTTGTTTAATGAATGCTAGGCAGTTTTTTCCCATGCCTACATCTTGTAGAATTGTTTATTGTTTGAATGAAGAATTCTAGGGCGTTTTGCCGAAATCCCAAGCCTTGGAAATGTTTATTTGCTGATTAGTGAGTGCTAGGGAATTTTTTCCGAAAGCCCAAGCTCAGAAATGTTTATTTACTGATTAATGAATGCTAGGTCGTTTTTTCCCATGCCTCCATCTTGATTAATTGTTTACTGTTTGAATGAAGAATGCTAGGGAGTTTTTTCGAAATCCCAAGCCTAGGAATTGTTTATTTGCTGATTAATGAGTACTGGGGAATTTTTTCTGAAAGACCAAGCATGGAAATGTTTATTTGTTGATTAATGAATGCTGGGTCATTTTTTCCCATGCCTCCATCTTACAAAATTGTTTATTGTTTGAATGAATAATGCTAGGTTGTTTTGCTGAAATCCCAAGCCTCGGAAATGTTTATTTTCTGATTAATGAGTGCTAAGGCATTTTTTCCAAAAGCCCAAGCCTGGAAATGCTAATCTACTTATTAATGAGTGCTAGGGAATTTTTGCCAAAAACACAAGCCTGTAAATGTTTATTTGTTGATTAATGAGTGCTAGGACATTTTTACCGAAAGGCCAATCCTGGAAATGTTTATTTACTGAGTAATGAGTGCTAGGGATTTTTTTTTTACCACACCACAATCTTGTAAAAATTTTATTCTATTAAGTGACTAGTGTGGAGGCATTTTCCCAAACCCTTATTTATTTGATTAAATACTGGTGTTAGGTTCTGTTTACACAATGAAAAGTGTAATTCAAGTTCCGATAAAGGATTGGTTACCAGCATTTGATAGAAGCTCGAACTTGCATTTTGTTTACTCCTACTGCTAAGAGATGTAAGAGGAAATTGTATGCCTCAGTTTGAGTAAAGAATTAGAATTTATGTGTTCTTTTTGGCTAAGGAAAATAGTAGCTAGTATGCTTGGAAAGTGTTGTGTTTTTGGTGAGTAAAAGGAAGGGTGACCTCTAATGAGGTTTGTCCCATGCTCTGTGGTTACAAATTGTTGTTTGTTTGGAGAATTTATTTATTTCATCCATTCTGTTGGCTTAGAAAGAAATAAAATAGACCTTGCCATAGCATGCCTTGTGGCTTACAGCTAGAGAGGTCATGGAATTTATTTTTTGCTTCTTTAATCCTCTGAGTAAATAATCTCATGTTTCCTTTTACAACCCTGCAGTTCATGGTTGCTTTGATATTGAGAGAACTTAGAATTATATCTTTAGTTTTCCAGCTTGAAATCTTGGAAAAGGAGCTCATTGTTCATATCCATGTGAATGCCATGAATATCAAATAGCTTGTTAAATTATGTAGTTATTGTTGGGATTATTTTAAGTTCTAGCCAGTGGGTTGTACTGTAAGTTCAAGCTGAGATATTTTGGGAAGGGTTATTCATTATACCTTGTCTTAGTGGGTTCGTCGCTCAGCTCAGGGGTGGCTCTAGGTGGGACAACATACGCCAGATGGATCCAATGGTTGGAAGGAAAGTTGCAGTCAAGTTTTCAATCGCCCAAGTCGTATTGTTTAGTTTTCTTAAGAAAATGTTGTATTCCTGATTAATTGCTGAAGTACATGTTGTACGCTTGACTAGTTGCTTGAGAAAATTGTTGTATTATGCACAATCAGTGTGGTTAACTAAACATTGTAGTATGACTCATGCTTAACATGTTTTCCTTAAATTATTCTACTTATGATTATATTGCTCCAAATATTTTGTGAGCTTACCAATTTAACAACAAGCTGTGATTGCAGAGAATGTGTCCCAAGGGAAGACTCAGAACCTTATAAGAATTATGGTTATGGAATGTATTAACCATAACTAAAGAAGAGGATGTTTTAGTGTCATTTTATTCAAGAAAAAAACAATGACTAATGTTTTGTATATGTCTTGTTATTAATTGTTATTTAATGAGATACTAAGAATCTCCTAATACATGTGTGTATTGAATCACTCGAAGAATTGCACAACATCTCAAGGACACACTTGAGTACTCATGCAAGGGAAGGGTAAGAATAGGCGTGTGAACTTAAGGGAAATATGTATATCATAACATTTATATACTTTGAATTACCATTTCTATTGTGTTTAGTCAATGAAGAAAGTAGTACTTGAATGCAATAGAAGCAACAACCTATAATTCCTTACCTACAAAATGATAAGAATTTATGATATTAGTGATAGTGAAGATTTACAGTGTGACATGGCTTATGTTAGCTACATTGAGGTATTCCTTATAATTAAGGATCGTATTGGAAAGTTATAAGATACATAAGATGTACTTTGGGAGTGGTTGTATTTTCAATCTAATAATCCTTGGGATTGGTTAAGGTCATTATTTGATGGGACTAATTAAATTCGTGTACCTGCAAGTTATAAGCTTATTTTTTTTCCACAGCGTACCCCAAATATCTACGGATGGTTGTATGGGTATGTTACACCACTGGTCCTCTCTTGGAAAGTATGTCAAAGGGTCCACAAAATCTAGGTGCTATCTTACCACACCTACCCAAGCTTAGCAAGCTTCATTTTTCTTTTACTTTCAATTAGACATGATCACCTATTTGATAGTGTTTATCTTTTCTTTTCTAATCCGTGTATATTTACTGGCAGCCTTGTTCTTCGTTAAGGCTCATCTTGACCTTGGTAACCAACCGTTACAAGTATTTTAATAAATCAGGCCCTAACATGAGCAGATCGACCAGGCTATCCCAAGTAACTGGTGTTCTACACTTCCGTCCATAGAAAACCTCAAAGGAAATCGTCTTGGTGGAAGCCCGATATTCTTTGTTATACACAAACTCTGCAAGATGCAAGTAGTCTTCCCACTTGGTGGGGTTGTTCATGACATACATCCTAAGCATGTCCTCAACAATCTGGTTTACTCTTTTTGTCTACCCATCTGTCTGCAGGTGATAAGAAGTACTAAAGTTCAACTGTGTTTCTAATCCAGTCACAAATGGGCCTCAAAAGCACCAAAATGTACTATAAAAATCAACCAATTACATTCTAGTAGATGACATCATCCCCCATGGTTGAGGTGGCATTGCATGGGTTAAGAATTCTTATTTGTCACATTTTCTATGGTGGATGAAAACCCATAGTTAACCAAGGTAATGGTACAAGTACTTTTAAGTCATAAAGTGAAGTACTCATAATAAAAGGCATTTCACACTTTCTCATAAAACAATATTATTATTATTTTCAAGTAAAGTACTCATAATTCATAAAAATGTCTTTTCACATTTTTTTTATAAAATAATATATTGTCATTTTCATGTTTTTTAATTTTAAATTATATATTCACTCAATTGTATTTAATATCATAATTTCAAACTAATATATATATATATAATCTTGTAGTTTTAAAATAAATTAAATTCATGAATGATATTTAGATGAAAAAAATATGTTGGTTATGCATATAAATTAAATTCTTTTTTGTTTAATTTTATTTACAAGTTCAAGACAAATAAATGCTATAGGACGATAATTTTTTGGGAATTTACAATGTATCTTAGTCACATCATTGTAGAGTTATTTTATTAACTTTATTTATATTCAATTTAGAAAAGTAACTTAACTATGGTTATTTCTATTGTGCATAAAAAGAAGTGTAGGAGGTGAGTTGTCATATATACCTACCCCATAAAACCCCTAACTCATAATATTTTAATATATCTTATATTTTTGTAGTACATCTCTCTGGAGGCCATTTTTTGACCTCAAATTCTCTCTAATGAGAATAAAGATCTCCAAAAGTTTCATGTAAATTTAGCATCTCAATCTAAGATGATTTTCTCAGGTATCCCGTGCAATCTAAATATCTCCTTCAAGAAGATATCGACAATGTTTACTTCCTTACAGGTCGACTTCACAGGAATGAAGTGTGTTGATTTTAACAATTTGTCAATTACTACAATGATAGAATCATTTTTGTTCTTAATTTTCAGTATACCAGTGATAAAATCCATACTAATGGCGTCCTACTTCCATTCCGGAATGGGTAATGGCTGCAGAAATCCCGAAGGATGTTGATGCTCAACTTTCACCAGCTGACATTCCTGAAATTTTGCGATAAACATCACGATGTCAGCCTTTCACTTAGGCCAAAAAAAAGTGTCTCTTAACGGCGAATATCATATTTTTATATCCCAGATGCCCCAAGTAGGGTGCCTGATGAAATTCCATGAGCATAGTGGACCAAATGTCCCCTCCTTCTAGAATGTACAACCTCTCCTTGGACCATAGTAGTCCTGATTCATCTACCTTGTACTCTTTTTGTTGTTGAAAAAAACTGTCCTCTTGGAATTTCTTGAGGATTTCTACATAGAAAGGGTCAAGTTTGTTGGCCATTCTAATCCTCTCGTGCAAATCCACATCTATTTGACTTAAAGTCACCTCATATATCATATGAGTTCGTCGGCTCAAAGCATCAACAACCTTGGTTTCTTTGCCCTTAATGTGATTTAGCTTGAATGGTACTCGCTGAGGAAAGCTAATCACATGGCTTGCCTCACATTCAGATCCAGTTGTTCAAATAAATACTTTAGACTCATAATGTATGTCTTCAAAAGGAGTTTCCTTCCCATGAGGTAGTTCCTCCACATCTTCAAAGCGTGGATGATGGATGCTAACTCAATGTGATATCCCTCTTGTGTACCATAAATATTTGGTAAACTATGATTGAACATTGTATTCGTCTTCTACTGAGGAGCTCAAGGCCAAGGCCCCACCAGTAAGACCTTGTAATTGATACTATCTAAAGTTCCTTAGGAGACTTAAGAGTTGGACACGGCTCAACGATGGGCAACTAAATCCACTAGGGAAGGTATTAAGTATCGTCCTAGGTCGAAGTAAGCCTAAGAGGACTAACTTACCTGCTGGGTCTTTAGGGATAATATCTGCGCCTATTCTGACTGAGACACCATAACTGGGTACTTAAACCTAATATGATTAAGCCTCGATAGATGACGTTGCACTCGTTCTTAGCATCGACATAGGAATGTTAAGGAGTTAAGACGAGAAGAAAAAAAACAACCTAAGGAGCTACATGTATAAGGACTATAGTTCATAGTCTTATTAAAAATAACTTAGAAATGAAGATAGCACCTTTGGCATTCCTCGTTAATGATTAAATGGTGGCATACCATTTTACTAAACTAATATATATATATAGACTTATATCATATATTGGAGTAATGTATGAAGTAAGTTATATGTATAGGTGTATATATATATGAATATGCATATATATTTTCATATTAAAGTGGTGATAGGAAATGCCTACGTTGGTAGGCATGATGGAAGAATATTGGTTTAATTATATTTTTTCCTAAACCAATACGTATATGTATATATACATTTAAAAGAGAAATATTTTTAATAAGAATAAAATAAAAAATGACTATGTTGATCTGGACGCATGCCACGAAGGTGATTACTTGACTGAGAAATTAAGGGAGAATGCCTCAACAGAATTTAGGGCAGAATTACCACCTTAATTTGTGGGAAACTCAGCGCATAATAGGGGAAAATCGTTCCTCCTCTAGTTATTTATAGGTTTCAAAATTATTTTGACGGGGGGAAACTGCGATCTGCATTTTGGGGAAGAACGAAAAATATCAGCATTTTTATAGAGTATCTCTGCGTTTTCCAGAGGGTAGATATTTGTGTTTTAGGAGGAAAAATGTGATTCAAAGGAGGATAGTGAGTTCCCTATCGAGATGGCATGAGGAGGCAGCTGCATTGTAAGAAGAGGAAACCAACGCTGCTAGTAAGAATATGAACTCATAGAAGGGTGTAGAAATCCTTGGGACTGGTGTTCCAGAGTATCTCGTGAGCTCTTCAATATATATAGCGACTGAGGTACTCGCTAGTAAAATCCCTTTTGTATGTATTCTTGCTGTAATTTTAGTTACATGAAGAAATCGCTGAATGCATTGGGTGGTGATTTTTGGCTACAGTTTTTCATAGATTACTATGTTGAGCCTGAAGGAGTGGGATTTGAATGGATATGTGTTTCTGCATGTTGGAACCAAAAGCCTTGTTCCTCTTTGTCAAACATTTACCTGTTACCTATATCCGACCTGGAGAAGAGCATTGTATTTTATGATGTATGTGTTTCATTTCTACGATTTTGGATCTAAGTCCTTGCTTTTACGCCTCATTATTTGCTTACGTCTTGGATTTGGCATGGAGCCTTCCTCTGATTTCCTTGTTGAATGCGTTTGTGTGCTACGATTTTTGGTTCTGAACCACGGTATTATCTTCTAGATTTCCTAATACATGGATCCCACCTCAAGCGTTGCATCATTTTATGTTTCAATTTTTTAATCCGAACTGGATATGGTTCCAGAAAATGAATGCGTTGGAACTAAACCTAATGTGTTTTTCTTAAGAACAAGTATGGGATGTTGATATGTGTTTCTCTCTACCGAGCTTGATGTTATATGCAAATCGGTTTGTTCTTGGTCAGAGTCTGATTACTTTGGGAAACAGTGTCTTGTGCCTCGAAAACTATTCATTATTTGGGTAAAGCTTTTGTTGCCTCCTCTTGTACATAGGTGGTCTTTATCTTCCATATTTGAGGGCGTCAGGAATTGCATGTGTCGTATTTTGTTCTAGATTTAAGGTACGGCAGCATGGGCATGTTTTAGGATTTAAGGTACGGCATCATGGCTCCTTTCTACTCATATTTATTTTAAAAAAAAATCCCGGCAATGGTTATCCATGCGGCACGTATGGATTTTTTGTTTAGAAAAATCGTAATGCTACAAGGGTTTTGATTCTCGAATCTTCTGCCTTCCTTTCATCTTTTATCCACACCTCCATGCTAATTTACTTATGGCGTAACCCTAATTTGCAAGGCACAAGGTATTTTGATTTTCTTTTGTTTCTGTGATTATCAATTATTGTTATATATTGATGATCAGTTGCTTTTTTTTCTAATTTATATATATATATCAAATGTTATTCATGTCTCTGCATTTGGACTTTCCTTGTATGGATATAGGCGAAACTACTATGAGTTATATAGTATAAGGGTCCTGATAAGAAAAACTTAAAGATGAAAAATTTATGTGTGATAAATAGACATTTGTACTTACCTACTTCGATGTATCTCAATGGTATGGTAAGTAGTTTTAGACTTAACTGTATGAATGATTTTCACTAGGAGAAAATGCTTCACTAGGGTACAAAGAGCAGGTTACTTTTAAAAGAAAAATCCTTACATAGTACAACTATGGATTGAGCTTGTATATGTAGGGCGGTCCTTAGTGTAAAATGTTACTGAGAAGTACTTAGTCTTCTTGATTATGTTATAAGTTATGTACTAACTACAAATAAGGAACAATCCTAGCCCAAATAGGTTAGTCAATAAAAAGGAAAAATAAAGGAAGGTTCCCGTCTTGAGTTAAAGCTTGTTTACAAATATTTATTTTATTATTATGTTGTATAAAGAATTGATGATCAATTGATCTGAATGCAAGACCAGAAATTTTCCTAGTTTTACTTTAGAGGTACTCTCAGTGAGAGAGTTGGTGAATAGAAAGAAAGTATGGAAACATTGACGTTGCATATTGTAGCCTTTTTAATGAAATAAATGTCACAAGATGTGACCCTTTTTTTTGTGGACATAGCCCAATGATTGGGTGAACCACGTACATTTGTGTCTGTCTCATTTTCATGTGTCTGAATGTTTTAATTTCCTCACATTGTTTTGTGTACATGTGATGTTGTTCTACAACCTTGTTAATGGATTTTTCTACTATAGAAGATAATCAAGAAAAGTTATTATAATGATTTTTGCTCCACACATAGTATTGTTTTAAATGCACTATGATGATGAAAACGCTTGCAGTTTCCAACCAAAACACTAATATATTAATGGTTGAATGTTTTTGTAAAGATATGCTTTTGGTATGAATGGAAGTGCATCTCATAGGATTCATTACTTAGAAATAAACAATGAGTAGTCCGTCAAATCAATCACTTCGCTTAAGACAGATCCATATTGTTAGTCAAAGCTTAATGTAGATAAAATGTGGTTAAAATAACATTGGAGTATGTATTAAATGACAGGTTAATTGCTACACCTAAGTACTCCATCGTTGAGGGGATTACTTAATCATGTGAACACTAGAAGGCATAATAAGCATGTTTGGTTTATGTTATCAACATCAATCATAGTAAATTGGATGCAAATTGCACGTTTAGTTTTTTGTAGAGGAGGATGGATGTAAATTTTCAAATGATTGTTTTACAATGCGTGTAGTTTTGACATTATCGAATTAGATTGGAGATGCTTCATTGAAATCCCATGTAAAATATTCCACTAACATGATTGACTCATTTTGTAGAAACAACGAAAAAAAAACTTTACCCCTTTTTCACACATAATGGCATTGAGGTATAAGAGGTATTTTATACTCAAGATCGTGTGTGAGGTAGTTCTTCTCATGCTCTTTTAAATTGTCTGATTCATCATAGATCGCGTGATCGTTCTGCAAGAGGAATCCTCTGAGTCCTTCCTTACTTGCCTCCATGTAAACAACAAAATCCCCATCGAGATCCGTAATCCATAGTATCTATGCGGTCATAAAAAACTGCTTAAGCTTTTGGAAACTTTACTTGCACTTGGTCGTCCATAATAACTTATTTTCTTTATTTTGCAAAGCAATCATGGGACAAGATATTCTCGAGAATTTCTCAATGAACTTCCTATAATATCTAGATAATCCCATAAAGGACCTAATGTTAGTGACACTAGTAGGGGTAAGCCAGTCTTCTATGGTTTAATCTATTCTGGGTCCACAACTATCTCTGTCTCGGAGATAATGTGACCCAAGTAATGTATCCATGGTTTGTGAAAATCACATTTACTAAACTTAGCATAAATCTGGTGTTCTCGTAACACTTATAATACTATGTAAAGGTGTTCTTCGTGTTCCTTTTTACTCTTAGAGTAAACTAGGATGTCCTTTATAAAGACCAAAACAAATTTATCCAGATACTTACTGAATATATTGTTCATCATACACATGAAGTTTGTGGGTGCATTGGTACACTCGAACGGCATCACTCCAAACTCGTAGTGCCCATACCTTGTACGAAATGCGGTTTTGTGAATATCCTCGTCGTGAATCCATACGTGATGGTATCCAGATCGCAGGTCAATCTTTGAAAATATTTTGACTTAAACAAAGAGATGTGATACCACTTGTAATGTGCTTAAACCAATAAATTAGTAGAAAAGATAGAAAACTACAAGAGAGAATGGATGGAATTGGAAAACCTATAGAATATAGGGAATATGGAATTTTCGATAATGGATGTAGAAAAATATATGGAAAATAAAGAAAAATCAAGGTGAACTTTGGCACAATATCCTACATCAAAGGTTGATTCCTATTGAAATTATCACCAATCCATATAACATTTAAGTCTATATAATAAACCATGCATATTACTAATGTAGCTATTGAAGGACGGTTCGATTCGTATAAGATAAAATAACATTCTCCTTAGAAGGAGAAAAAAATTTTATTTAACCCTTGTTTGGAAAAAAACATGCAGCGAAACTAAACAAAGAAAATGTGAGGCCTTTAAATGAGCATTTAGAGCATGGAAATACCATGAGAAATCTTTCCCATGATTTTCGTGACTTTGAATGATATCGGTTTTGCAAGTTACTAATAAAAAAATTTCCTTAGGTAGGAAAAACGATTCATAAAAGATTGGCATTTTGTTAATTATAGAAACCGTGTGGGAATATATCAAAATAATTAGATAGCTTTCTAATATCTTAAAGGATTGGGAATTTATTTCAAAAGATTTTATAACAACACCTAGTGGAATTATAATTGTTGTGGAAGAGATGAATCATGCTAATCATCTTTACCGATCTTTGAATAAGGTATATAAGTAGAACTCATTCTTTGGAGACCAGGGAACTTTTTTTGTTATCTATATATGTGGTTCTTATGAATATAGGGAGGCCTCCAAGGAAGTTCGATGGTAGATGATTTTCTAAGAAGGAAGGTTGTTTCTGGAGGGGATTTAAATTTTTCTATCAAAAGGGGAAATTTTTGTGGAAGTGAAATTAGAGTATACCCTATATAAGATTTATTTCTAAACAAAATTGAGGATGTTAGAATAGTGGATGTAAAACCTATGAAATTGAACACTACTTGGATGTGGAAATGCATTATTTTAACCATTTACTAGAAAAAAGCATGTAGGGTGAGTCAATAAGGAAAGTATAGTATCTTAAAAGGGACCTTAGAGGAGGGAAATCCCATGAGAGTGTTGCCCCATGTTTTGTTTGTCTTTCAATGCTAAGGGTTTTGTGATCATAATTTGTTTTTCGATGTAAATTAGCATAATAACAATAATTTGATGTGTTGGTGTTTAATCATCGCACTTGTATTCCTCCATTAAGCTATAGAAACACTACAAGTGTGATATGGGGATACTCAAGGAAGAGTTTAACACTATATTTGGAGAAAATTTATAGGATTTAGGTTTCATTTATGGTGATTTAGCATGTCAATAATTGTTTAGGGAAGAAGGCATGTTAATATACTAATGTGTCATTGTATAGAGATCTAAAAGCACTCTTGGTTGACAACGAACATAGTCATGGTTACCATATCATTCTTTGAGGTGATTTATCACTAACATAAGTGAGATATGTTTGTTTGAGAACTTATGCATGGTACTTGATCCTAGGATGCAATTTTTATGGAAAGAGTCTCTTATTCCCTCCAACTCCCTTGTTCATTGACTTGAAACGCATCCGTGATTCCTAAGAAATCATAATGGTACTAATATTGAACTTTGGTGCAAAATATTCCCTATAGAGGGGTTGTGTTATGGTTTTTAAGTGTTTTTTCATAGTGCTTAAGCTTGATAAGGTTCTCTGACATGTTCATACTTATTAATATTGGGACACTATTTTTATTTCTAAATAAAATTTATTTAGAGTATACCCTATATAAGATTTATTTCTAAATAAAATTGAGGATGTTAGAATAGTGGATGTAAAACCTATGAAATTGAACACTACTTGGATGTGGAAATGCATTATTTTAACCATTTCCTAGAAGAAAGCATGTAGGGTGAGTCAATAAGGAAAGTATAGTATCTTAAAAGGGCCCTTAGAGGAGGGCAAGCCCATGAGAGGGTTGCCCCATGTTTTGTTTGTCTTTCAATGCTAAGGGTTTTGTGATCGTAATTTTTTTTCGATGTAAATTAGCATAATAACAATAATTTCATGTGTTGTTGTTTAATCATCGCACTTGTATTCCTCCATTAAGCTATAGAAACACTACAAGTGTGATATGGGGATACTCAAGGAAGAGTTTAACACTATATTTGGAAAAAATTTATAGGTTTTAGGTTTCATTTATGGTGATTTAGCATGTCAGTAATTGTTTAGGGAAGAAGGCATGTTAATATACTAATGTGTCATTGTATAGAGATCTAAAAGCACTCTTGGTTCACAACGAACACAGTCATGGTTACCATATCATTCTTTGAGGTGATTTATCACTAACATAAGTGATATATGTTCGTTTGAAAAGTTATGCATGGTGCTTGATCCTGGGATGCAATTTTTATGGAAAGAGTCTCTTATTCCCTCCAACTCCCTTGTTCATTGACTTGAAAAGCATCCACGATTCCTAAGAAATAATAATGGTAATAATATTGAACTTTGGTGCAAAATAATCCCTATAGAGGGGTTGTGTTATGGTTTTTAAGTGTTTTCTCATAGTTCTTAAGCTTGATAAGGTTCTCTAACATGTTCATACTTATTAATATTGAGACACTATTTTTACATTGCAAAGTTATTTTTTCCCTTTCTCCACTATGCCCAAGGACACAAGGGTATTTTTTCCCTGATCCAACTATATTACATGGATCAACACCAATACATGGTATGTAAAACATGTTAATTGTTCCTGTAACAACTCCCAAAATTCCATAAGTAAAATTTTCTTATTACGCAGGGTTTAGATCAATATAAGTCCTAAAATGGTTTTACATAGCTTTTAAGAAATATTGTAAATCCTACATTTCAATTCATCCTAGGGCTCAGCCTACAACAAAAAATATGTAAGACTAATACTTAAAAAATCGAAAAATTATCACTTCATATATGACATTATACTCGGATATAGTTTTCAAGCCTTAAGATAGATTACTTGCTTTCAATTGTTGAAATGTGTCATGCCTTCCTTGTCGTATGTTGTAGTTGTGTGCTTGTTATGTTTTACCATAATGATGGATTCATCATTTTTTGTTGTTTTAATCCCTTACCTACAAACCCTATTTTGAAGGGAGGGTTATAATGCTAAAGGTATTACTTAGCTTATTGTAAGCTAACACAATGTTAAACCTTGTAATATTTGCAAGCATTAGAGGAAATTTGGGGTCTAAATGGGCCTTATAAGAAAATGCACCAACAATAAATTTTGTGAGTTGGAATTTAGGAACCAATAGAATTTCAATAAAATGAGTCAACCATAATGGTTGAATTGAAATATTTGTCATAAAAGAAAACTACTTTTTTTGTTCGTATTTTTCGACATATCTCCCTATGTTTTTACTCAAATTCCGAGTGGGAGAGCTTGTTGGATGCGAAATTTAATTCCGCATTCCAGGTTTTTTCCATCCAACGCGGATTTGGAATTCTATGGATTTCAGGTTGGTTAATTTATATAAAAATTGATTGGTCAAAGTACAAGTAAAACCTACAATATGAGAGTTGATGGACCAAAGTTCAGACTACCATCCTTGTGCAATACACATAATAGATTATTGGGATGTGATTTTTGTTCTCTTCTGTTTTGCGTGTTCCAGACATTTGTTGCAACTTGCAACTATTTGTCCGATACCGACTCCATTAATCGAGTTTAGTGATGCAGGACACCTAGGGTTTAGCCATCTCTACAAGATAATTTCAGATGGATTTTGACTAGGGTTATAACATGAACCCTAAAATTGCACATCTTATTTCCATTGCACATGTTATTTCTATGTCACCTTATTTTTCTATCAATTACGTCTAATCTTAGCTTTTGAAAATCGGAATTAGTCTTATGCACGCAGCACTCTCAAAGATTTTGGTGTGAACGACGTGTAAAAAAACACTTTTAATTTTTTTTATTTTTTTTTCTCACGTAAAGGGAAAAAACAATCCCTTGCTATTTCTTATTAGAAATCAAAGGAGACTTTACCATAACAAAGTATCAATGTACATCCATGATCCACTCATCTGCTTTAATCTATCTCCATCTCTATACAAAAAAACTAGATATTCAGTTACAAATATATATATTTTGAACTTACGTTAATTTATTAACTATGAAAATATATTTACATATATTTTTAACTTAGGATTTTATTAAATTTTTGAATGCGAAAAAGTTATATATGCTTTCAATTTTAGATTTTAGTAAAATATTCAAATGAAAAAATAAAAATTAAATTGCAAATTTATAAAGTTTAATAAATTAAGCTCTTTTATATTTACGTTTTAAAATAATGTTATTTATTTATATATTATTTATTATATAGAAATTATATAAAAAATTTAGAAAATTAATTATTTAAATATTTAATAAAAACTAAAATTTAAAACATAGATAAATATATTTACCTATTTAATTATTTCATTTGGATTTTGAAGGATTATAAATGTTATTTATAGATTATTTATTTGTTTTTTTCATTTTTATTTTAACTATTATAAATCTTTATAATTCTTAAATATAGTAGGTAGATTATCGCATTTCAATGTCTATATAATGTACTTTGTTTCTAGGGTGTATTTATATATTTTTAATTATAAAATTCTCATTTTGATGTCTACATAATGTACTTTGTTTCTAAAAGGGTGTATTTATATATTTTTAAACTTATAGTTTGTGATGACGAGTTCCTTTCTAAACCTCAAGCCATACTCCTTCACTTGATGTACTTTGTTTACTTGTTTTTGCAATTAATTATCTTACTTTAAAGGCTTAGCCTTAACATATTTACACTATTTATTTAAGACCTTCCCCTAAGAATGAGAGGCTTAGGGTTTGTAAAGTATGGTTCACCATACGGTTATCTATTACCATGAATAAAAGGAAGGTTTACTTACTTGTACTTGGCATGGAACCGCATGTTTTGACTCTACTGCAACTCTTTACAGATCCTACATGTGTTGGTTATAGTGCAACTCTTTAGTTCTATTATTGTAATGTCCCTTTTTGAAATTTTATTAAATGATCATTTTTTTCACTTTTCCCCCAATTTTGACCTTAACTAGTTTTGATGTCTACACCTCCAAATTGGCCCAAATGCTTTCAAAATTTCTCAGAAGGTACATGACTGATATTAGAACTTAAATATTATGTTCAGGGATGTTTTATGATCCCCAAATTACTTCTAAGAATTTATTTAATGTTCTGTTCAAATTAGAAGTATTTACTAGCAAATTGGGGCTCTGATTCCCCCTAGGTAATTGCCAAAAATAGCTTCTCAAATGGTTTCAAAGTCACTCAAAGTTTAGAATAGAGGTAGGGGATATGTGAGGGACCTTTTCAAAGTCTCATATCCATCATGGTTCAATTTATACATGCTTTTATGACTCTTTACAAAACATCTCCCAAATCACAATTTCGACCCTTGAGAAAAATGTACCAAATCTTCTCTGAGTGCAATAAAAATGAGTATTTAATGGCTTCCAATGCTTATGTACTGAACATGAGAATTTAAATACACATTAATGATATTCCATTCATCATACATTTATCAAAGATACATTCCTCCATTCGAAATAATAAGCATTACCATATTATATATCAAAATAGAGTGGAAATGGTCATTGTTTGCTCATTAAAAGTCATTTTGACATACAACTCTTGGGTATTTCGACTTGAATATTTCTTAGAATGAAAAAAAGAGAATATTTAAATGATTACAATCATAAATATATTAAGAGGATCTCTCCCAAATAGTACATGATCTCACCCAAGGCCCAATTCCTCCATGAGTATGAATATGCAAAGAAAACTGGAAATGGTTGATAGAGAGTGATGCAATAGAAGAATCCACATGATTTCCTGTAACTTACACCTGAAAATAAGACTCCATTAAATCTCCTTTAAATACCTGAGTGTCCTCTCCAAACACCAAATTGGATGGAAACATTTCACTCTCGAAATTGGCTAAGGAAATAAAACTAGTCATCCACTAGCTCTCACAATTCACAAATGAAATTTTGTCAAATGATAAAAAGCTCTTCTATTGTTTTCTTCCTGTAATTTATAAAAATCCTTATCCTTATAAGGTTCCCAATCCATCCATAAAATCAATCCAATTCGAATTATGGTGTGGGCTCATGATTTTCCGTATGTCCCCTCTTTCCTAGCCTGCCACCTTCCCAAAATTTGAGTAGGAGCCCATTGAGATTCCCAAACTCACATGAGAGATCTCTTGGAGGTTATATTTTGACCTGACATGTCAGATATGTCATATGTCAGCCTTCATACTTTATTTGTGTCATAGGTTCCATAGAATCCTCATCATTGTTGTCATAGAGCTAGGGAATCTAGTCCAAGTGTCTCACTAGCTCCAAAATGACTCTTCCTTTCCCATGTAAGTTACATTTATTCCCAAATTCGACCTATGATGCATATGGTGAATTTTATTATCCTTTTAACTCATCCAAGAACCTTTAGGATTCCCATGGATTCAAAATTGCAAGAAGAGGATTCCATGTGGCACAAAATTTCTAGTTTGTGTGGGCTACATAGTATGCTTGTGTCTCCATGCTCTATTGCCACTTCAATTTTCTCTTGTATTTATTTAATAAGTTATAATATTAAATATGTATACCATGCTAATGTCTAAGCATCATTTATTAGATTCCTTACTAAAATTTCAAATGTATCCATCCAACGAAGGGAACTAGTAGGATTGATGGAATTGTGTTGCTATGCATTTGAATGGGGACATTACATTTATGCATATGAGTGGTTACTATGTTAACAATATTGTCATGGTTGAAGGATTATATATAAGGAACAAGGTTTTAATGTTTTATTTTTAAAACTAAATAAAACCCCTCCCAGTACCTTAGGCTAACCCACTCCTAAGGTATTTCCCTTTGTAATAAACATGATTTATGACATATCTTAGAAAGGTATGAGTCTAGGCATGACCCATGATGGCATTTGAACCCAAAAAACTTTACGAAGGTTTAAAGCATAAGGATGAACTCTTGTACTATGGGGTTTCCAATGCAAAGGTTGACTTGGCATAAGCTAAGGTTGTTGGAGAAATTTACCATCATACACACTCTTTCGGTCAAATTGGCCTACTATCCTAAGTTTAATTGACATCAGTGGAGCATTAATTACCATCATCCCAGTCACTCCCACACCTACCTATAGTCTAGGAGGCTAACTTAGCCTTCTCCTACAGTCAAGGAGGCTAACTAGAGCACTCCAGGGGTGATCTGTGTGACATTAATGCACCTAATTGCTAACTGGTGGTTACTTTCAGTTCAACCATTCAGTTCAACCATTCAGTTACAGTCAGTTAAGGCACCTCCATTCATTAAATATATTATTTAATGATTATTTATTATTATTTAATGAACTGGAGTGAACAAGGCACCTCCACCAACTTCTGATGGTTAGTTCAGCTTCAGTTAACCTCATCAGGGTTCATTGGAGTCATGCAGGACTAGCACTTAATGGTTGGATTGCTATGACATGTGTTTGATCTCCTTCAGTTGAGATTCAGTCATTTATTGCACTCCGAATTCAGTTAGGTTTTGGTGAGTCAATTAGGGTTTTGGTCAAGTAGTTAACTGAGTGAGATTGCATGGCAAAGAGTCAGTTAAGATAGACTCACTCATTGAATTCGAATTGTCCCTTAGGTATTCGATTTCTTCATGGAGTTAAGCTATTGCTCAGCATGGAAATTGTAACCCATTATTGTTTATAAAATATACAGAGAGGAAACCTATTTTGGTTCCGATTATTTCCAATTCATGAGTATTTGTTAATTATTATTTGATGATTTTGATTTCTAGTTCCCAGATCATGTGCAAGAATTAATATGGTATCAGATCATACGGCGGGACGAAGATCAATCTCTCAAAAACAAGATTTGTGACAGATTTCTCCATGAAATTTGAGCAATAGCTCAAAAATCCGGCACTGCACCAGAAGCCAAGGCTTACCACTCAATATCCCAAGTAAAGAACTTGTTGATCAAGCTTGCTTGATTGACTATGCTGGGTGTGATGAAATCCTAGAATGTGCAGGTTGTCCAACCTTACAGTGCCTCTTTTGTTTTGATTTGGAGGTTTTATTAGGTACAACTTCGAATGGACTCATCAATCCCTCTTCTCACCCCATTCACAAGCTATTCGGAATGGAAGTTGAAGATGATTGCATCTCTGAAGAGACGAGGTCTCTATGAGGTGTCTATTGGACTTGGAAAAGAGTCTTATTAGAATGAGAATGACTGGCTAAATGATGGTGAAAGAGATTTTGGAACAATATGTCTGGGCCTTCATGATAGCTTGTACTACCCTATTGATTTTGCTAACTACCCAAAGGATCTCCGGACAAAATTGGACAGAACCTTTGGCAAGCACAATGAGGATCATAATAGTACTTTGGAGATCAAATCCAGCACCACAATATTTCTTCACTCAAAAATCTCAGCTTCTACTCTCTCCGATGAAGTTGTTCAAGATAAAGATGAAGCAGAATCTTCTACATATTAAATTTGAATTGAAGAAAGTCTCCATGAAGTGACTCCTTCTCCTGATGCTCTGAAAGTTCATGAGATCTCTGATATCTCATCTTCTCATATTGATGAAACAGAAGAAGACATTCAAATCTCTGATATTGAATAAAAAAACTACTGCACTTCCATGCAAACATTCACTGGTGATTTTCCTTTGAATTCTGTGCAAAATTTACCAGTAATTGCTTTCGAAAGTGAAGAGAAATTTGATTTTTATCCCTCTAATGTTGCTGTTGGTGTGCAAATATGTGATAACTTGGATATTTTGGAAGAAATATCAGATTACTAGAGTGATCCATTTGCTCCCCATGATCTAGATCTTCCAGCAAATTCCTGCAGGATTGCATGCACCAAAATTCAGAATTTTAAAGAAGAAGAAAATTGTGCATCCACCCTCTCGGTTGACTATACTTTTGGATATGATATGGACCTTATTGGATCTGATATGATATTATTTGGATATTATCTGATATTTCTTGGTTCAAAATTTTAGGTTCATAAACCTTCAGTACTGCTTGTAGCTGTTCTCATCAACGGTGTGAAGAAACAAGTATCGCAAGTCTCCTACAAAACTGCTGCTGGGGATTTGATTTCATTTCATAGTTTTGGATCTGTTGTGAACTTATTTAGATCTGATTTACATTCAGATCTGATATTATTTTGTTCATATTTTAAAATTCAAGATCTTTCAGTCATGCTTGTAGCTGCTCTCACCAATTTCGGTGTGAAAAATCAAGTACCGCAGTTCTTCTTCAATTTTGCTGATGGGGATTTGGTGTTAGTTTCCTCTTGTGAGGTTGCTGATATTTTATTTTTTGATTCATTAGATATTTCAGAATATAAATCAGATTATGGATCTCAAGCATTCACTCTCGAGATTCCTATGGATTCTCTACCTTTGGTCAAAAGCTCATCTCCTCACAGAACAAGTAAAGAGGAAGACATTATGCATCCACTTGGACACTTGCTCCTAAAAATTGGGGATTATTTTAACACTCATGGTTTGCTGTTCAAGGCTGAAACATATCAGTTTCTTGAGTGTTCTACACATGGTTCAAATCCTCAAGAACCTTTGCTCTCTCTTCAGATGATTTCAGTTGCTCTACATAGGTCCAGTTTTCACCGTGCAGCTGTTTATATTTCTGATTCAGTTGAGTGCATTGTTCTTCTTCCAAAGTGGAATATTCCTCCAGATATATTCATTTAGTTTGGATTCATAGGTTCATATGCACAGTCTCCGGATGCTGCTGCATAGAAGAACCAATTCTTGATTTACTGCTTAGTTTGAGGGGGGCTATTTTTCCCATGAGGTTTTCCCCATTTCCTTGGTTATATTAAGCAGTTAATTTATTGTACAGGGTGACCTATGGCCTTTCTTTCCAGGGCCCTAGCATTTTATGCATCTATGTTTTCTAACTCTTCCTGAGTATAGCTTAAGGGGGGGTGTTGGAGACATTTACCATCATACACACTCTTTCGGTCAAATTGGCCTAGTTAAACCACTATCCTAAGTTTAATTGACATTAGTGGAGCATTAATTACCATCATCCCATTCACTCCCACGCCTACCTACAGTCTAGGATGCTAACTTAGCCTTCTCCTACAGTCAAGGAGGCTAACTAGAGCACTCCAGGGGTGATCTGTGTGACATTAATGCACCTAATTGCTAACTGGTGGTTACTTTCAGTTCAACCATTCAGTTACAGTCAGTTAAGCTGCCTCCATTCATTAAATATATTATTTAATGATTATTTATTATTATTTAATGAACTGGAGTCAACAAGGCGCCTCCACCAACTTCTGATGGTCAGTTCAGCTTCAGTTAACCTCATCAGGGTTCATTGGAGTCATGCAGGACTAGCACTTTATGGTTGGATTGCTATGACAAGTGTTTGATCTCCTTCAGTTGAGATTCAGTCATTTATTGCACTCCAACTTCAGTTAGGGTTTGGTGAGTCAATTAGGGTTTTGGTCAAGTGGTTAACTGAGTGAGATTGCATGGCAAAGAGTCAGTTCAGCTAGACTCACTCATTGAATTCAAATTGTCCCTTAGGTATTCGAATTCTTCATGGAGTTAAGCTATTGCTCAGCATGGAAATTGTAACCCATTATTGTTTATAAAATATACAGAGAGGAAACCTATTTTGGTTCCGATTATTTCCAATTCATGAGTATTTGCTAATTATTCTTTGATGATTTTGATTCCTAGTTCCTAGATCATGTGCAAGAATTAATAAAGGTTGTGTAACATATATGTATATATATAAATATATCCCACGTTCCAAGGCATAGGTCATATTATTGGATTTTAATACATGATCCAAGGTTTGGATTCATAATGATTTCATTGTAATGATTTATGTCATGACATTCAAGTTGTCCTCCAGTTGACATTAAACCTGTCCTAGCTACGAGTTGGCCACTCAACGAGGACCCACGAGGCATTAAGGGGTGTGATCCCTTCTCTACACGTGGATGGTGAGATTTAGTTGACCTTGCAATGGTTTTTGAAGACTTTATGATGTCTGTTTTTTTGAACTTTCATTGTTTTACTTATCGAAAGCCATCCAAGGGCCAAGATTTGTTCCTTGTACTGCTCAACTCGATTTTCACAGGGTTAATGACGTTTTTAAATGTTTTATTTGTGGTAGCCATCGCTTCTCCATATACCCTAGAGAAATGGTAGCCAAACTGGAGTTACAGGATCTTCCCAAGGCTTCCAATGCCATGAACAACCTTTCCCAAGGTAAACGCGGCAGTACCCTTGTCTGCAATTGGATTTTCTCTTACAGTTCATCTTTTTTTATTTTAATGACAAGTTTGTTTCTCCAATAAATGGAGGGATAAGGGTGCTCGAAGGAGGAAACCCATGGCCCTCAATGCCCCATGGCAAGGTTAACAAAAAATTATACAAATTTATTTTGGTTTAAAATTATTTAAATATGAAACAAAGTACTTATTAAAATAGGGTTTAATCGTAGGTTTCAACATTGGAGAGGAAGCGAGAGGGTCACCTCCTCCGAGGAACACATTTCCAAACTCTTGTGTAAGTTTCTATAACCCTATTTCAAAACTAGTTCTTTGTTTTTTTTATTGTTTATTTTATTAAAATAATTTGTTTTGATCCCCTCTCACTTGGTTGCATGTTTTGTTTGGGTGAGACTTCGTGGGGCCACAATGAAAAGATAAGTGGTTTTTTTCTTTTTCAATTTAAGCTATCCCTTGATGGTATTGGAAACCCCTTTCGAGTTGTGCTCACTTAAATCCATAACTTGACACTGTAATGAAATGAATTATTTTTTCATTTTTGTTTAAACCCTAGTAGGGTTTTGAGTTGCCCTTCACAGATCTTATTCATGTGTAGTTTTTTGATTGATTTAAATTGATGTATGTAATTATTTATGTGGATTGTAATGAAACCCTCGACCGCCATCATGTTTGGTCTTACGGCCCTAGAAAGAGAGCATATTTTTCATTTTAAATTTCTTCATGTATAGTTGTAAAACATGTTGTTGATATGTGTTGCGACGATATGTTTATGGAAAAGACTTACGACCATTTAAACTCTTGCTTAAGTTAGTTAACTTGTAACCTCAATAGGGTATTTCACTGTTTATAAATCATTGGTGATAGCAAATAGTGGCATCCATTTGGCATGTACTTACAACCATCTTATGTGTGTTTTAATTCTTATGATTATGAATACCTTATTTTAATGTTTAAGTGTTTAAACCCATATACTTACGGGACTCGATAATGCGATTTAGATAAGAAATGACATCTAGTATAAGAAGAAAACAAGGCTTCACCTCTGTATAATAATTACATTTTAATTATACTGTGAGTGTTTAAATGCTATAATAAGAAGGTTTATAACATAGATTGGCAGCCAAGATGTGGAATTTTCCCAAACATCGATTCCTCTATCGTAATGAATAATGTCATATATGATGTATCAAACATTTATAGATTTGGATTAAATTTGTATTGTTGAAAGTGTGCTAGTGGATTGTAAAAAGGGATCCTCGATTCAATAATTTATATTAAAGACTCGAACGGATTCGATCACCTGACTTGTAAGGTGGTGTGGTGTATTAGGTTGAGGTTTTTGTACAACCTAGGGTAGCCACGATGTGGACTTATGACCCTATCTTGATGTGTTGATGATTTTATCATAAAGAACCTTCGGGTCTGTTCTAGATTAGGAAATATTGATTTATAGTACATAATAAAGGTTATTTGATTCGTAAGCTTGTTCTTCACCAATATGTGAACATTATGGAGATAAGATTATAGGGTTCCTGTAGATGTTATCTTACTCTAGATGAACCTATGATTTGATGGGATCTGTTTATAAACGTGATTTGTTGTAATGATTTCTACATGCTAATTTTACATTAGTTTGATTAAGGGATGTGTTTAGTTTAGCTATGATATTCCTATGTAAATACTCAGGATATTTAACAATGCTTTCTCCTATATATATATTATTCAATGCTTAGTACTTAACTTAGTTGATTCATAAGTTGTAATACTATTATCATTATTTTAAAAGGGTTCTATCTATAGTTAAGCTAAAATATACATAGCTATATAATAATATTTTTATAATCTAAAAATGTAGATTTGTGTAGTGAGTTTGGATAAACATTATATAAAATGGATTTCATTTGCTTTCGTGGAAGGAATGCATATATGTACTTATAAATAGAAATTGTAAATCTAGTCTCTTATTTAACTTCAATATGTAGAGTAAGAAAAATATCTAGGAGAACAATGCCATTGGGAAATATATAGTGGAATACTGAAAATTAGTGTGTATATTAGAATTAAATAATTCCACTCCATTAGACCTACAAGATACAAGTATAAGAATAGTATATTAATGCTAAAACAATGAGAGTTTATCTACTACAGATCTAGGGATTACATATATTATACAACATTAAAAATATTAAGTATAAACCTGGAACCAATGTTGGGAAAACAAGAGTGGAGATGTTGTTCCTCCCAACCAACTCCAGAAAATCCAAGTTACTTGCTCGAGAACCCCTGAGCATCTTTGCTGAACCACAAGAGAAAAATCTCAATGCGCCATCTCTTGCAATTCGCACATGTTTAATCCCCATCCAATGATAGCTTCCTGTTGCTTATGGACATACTAATTTAAAGTATTTTTTCTAAGACTTGGTCATTTATGAGCCTCCTGCTCTTTAGCACTCAACTAGGAGTTGTCACGTGATTTTTGGGGATGATGCCTCATGCATCTTGAGTTCTCACTCAGTGTTTTTTGCCACTTCTCTTTTTCCTCTTGTGAGTCAGCAAACACTCTTCAACAACTATATCCACTGTTGTCCCCCTTCATAATATTTTATTAAATAAAAAAAAATTATTACAAAATGTTGTGTTCTTGACTTTTCTGTAAAAAAATAATAAAAATAATAAAATAGTAAATAAAGTATTTTCCATGGGAATTAATAATAAATATTAATTATGTGGGTGTTACAAGAACTTATTTTTTTAAGTATATAAAATGCATTTTATTATAATTCTATCTTTATAATTAAAATAGGTGGTTTTTTTATATTAAAGAAAATATTTAAGTTTAAAAAACATTATTAGTTTTTCATATAAATTGTTAAAGTGGATATTTCTAAATTTACAATTAAAATTTGTTTTTCTATGAGAGTTGAGTTTTATATATTATTTGAATTTTAAAATATAATGAGTTTTCATATAAATGGTTATAGTTTATTAGATAATTTAGTTCGAATTTTCTTATATCAACAATTATTTCCATATATAACTTATAATTTGCTCACTTAAAATTTTTGATGTGAATAATATATTTTAAACTACTTCTATTAAATAAATTATAGTATAAATTGAAATAAAAAAATACACTCAAAAGAATACTTTAAAATGTAATCATTCAACATATCATATTAATTGAACAATTTGCACAGTAAGTTTATACGTGATCATTTATTGATGCATTCTAACATTCATATAAAATACATGCGACTGTCTCTAGTAAACTCTTAGAAAAATATACATGAGATGGCATCATCCACGCCCTATTGCAAATATGTTATTTTGAATTTTGTAATATAATTTTAAGCCTAGTCATTGATGAAGAAGATACCAACAAAGATGAACTAATCACTACATGCCTCATACCATAACTCGTATGGTAAAGATTAATACAATCCCTTGATTGATAGATAACCCCTTGCAAGGACATAATTAACTGAAATTGGGAATAAAATTTTAATGGAAGATAAGATTTCATCACCACTGAAAATTTTAAATTTTTATGGGTCAAAATTTTGAAGATAATTGGACAGATATTTTCTAAACATAATATAAAAAAAATGTCATTTAGCAACTAGTTAAACTCATAACTACAGCTCCACATTTTCCTTACATGTTTTCTAGAAATATATTGTCACAAACCCATAAAATCCATAAAAAATGGTTTTATCATTTATTATTTCCATTGTGTCGCCACATGAATCTTTCAATCGTAACACATTTACATTCATTGTCACATATTTATATTCATATGCATGTGAGTTGAACTCGAATTGTTTAACATTTGAATGCCAAGTTATGTCATATGTTGGCGTTGTCTTCAATCTAGCAACAATTGGGTTGCAACTACGGTAAGGTGATGTTTTTAGTCCTTAAGTTTATTATTAAAGGTTTGGTTGTCTAGGACAAAACCCTAAACCTAAGTCTTCGTCCTAGATACCATTTTTAGCTTACCCTTGTGTTAAAACCACCCCTCTTATGGGTACTTTTCGGAAAAAGTGGTTGCATAAATATTTAAAGGCTTGATTATATGTTAAACTATGATGGGAATCTTGTAATGAATTAAGCCATAAACTATGGTTTTAATGGCCCTAGCCCACAGGATTTACACATCAAAGAGTGATAGTTTATAACATAAGGTTTTCTATGTATTATTTGTGTATGATGGAGGGAGGCACAAGTGTATTCCAATGATGTAATTTTTAATGGATTGTAAGAATGTTTGTGATTTCATAGTCCTGGGTGCTAGTTGACAGCACATCCACACATTTTTATTGACATGGATTAAATACATGCATTGTGGCCATGGTTGTAACACTTATGGGCGTAAGTCCCATTATATGTGATGTTGATTTGATGTTATATTTTGTATATTGGGCATAAGATCCCACTGTACATGAGTATGATGATTTGTTTGATATATTGGGCATAATCCAATACATATGTTTTTTATTTAGCATATATGCGATTGCATGTGTTGGGCATGGACCCTGAAGCACATGATTGATGTGATGATGTGTTGAACATGAGTTCTAAAGCACATGATTAATTTGATGTTTGTGTTGAGAACAAGATCTGGAAGCACGTGATTGATTGGATGTTTTTGTTGAGTGTGATCTGTGAAGCACATGAGTATTTTATGTTTTTGTTGACTGTCAGCTATGGAGAACATGAATTATGAAATGTTTGTGTTGAAGAAGAAAGCTCTGAAGCACATGAAAAGATAAGAATTGGAAGTGTCGGGCATAAGCCCCAGAACATTCCAAATAAATGTTGAGTATAAGCTCTGGAATATCGGATCCTTGGCCATTGTATTCTTAGGTGTATCATACAAGTACATCTTAGCATTAGTGTTGAGCGAGGAGATCTGGAATTGCACTAAGGTGTAAGTCCTTGTTTCTTAGCGTTGAGTATGGGCTTTGAATAAATGATAAAAGTTACTGAAAATTAACTATGTTGAGTGAAAAAGACTCTGATAAAACATCAACCTCATCTTACTTATTCTTAAGCTGATTAAATAAAATTTAATTTTTTTTTCTCATCAAGCACTCAAAAACTACCATGATATACGAGGTAATCCAACATGCATGGAGGTTTAGAAATTCCTAACTTAGTTGACCAACCTTTCCTAAAGGCCTTAATAGAATAAGTGGCTAGGAAGCTAAAGAAAGAACGATGTGATTCGGGATCATGCTATCTGATGCCCAAGGTTAAAATGTTAAGAGTAATATATGTATAGCTATAGTTTATATATGGTATGAATGTAAGAGTAAAAATATGTATTAGTAATAGTAACTATAAATAATAATTGAAGGATCTATGTATTATTATTTACTAAAATAGTTAATTAAATATCTTAGTGCTTAAAAATAGTCAAATAGGAATTAGTCAAAGAGTTCCTAAGTTAAGATAAATAAATATTAATATCACATAAATTAGGTAAAATATTATTTCAAGAAAACAAATGATTCTTGATCTAACTGAAATTTAAGTGTCCATTTTCGAAAATTTTGTTTATAAAGACTCCAGATAAAGAAAGGCTTGGGGATCTCATTTTTATGCTATCTGATCAATATTTTGCTAATAATTTTTTAGAGCATTTTCCCAAAAGCAATCTGGTACAAACCTGATCTTCCAGATAGGTGAAGCCTTACCTTTAGGACCTCTAGACAACTTGCATGTTGGAAAAATCTCGGGGGGATCCGGATTGAAACCAGGAATGGTTCTAAGTCATGGTTGGGAAGAACGTGGTAGTTCCCACGTTATTCGGTTGACAGATCTCACGTCGGAATTATCCTTGTTTTTATTAATATTTGTTGCTTAAAGTGTGTAGAGTTCTATCCATCAAATAAACTACACACTGCAGGTATGAGGGTTTCTACCTTCTCCTTAAGCTCTTACAATTTTTATTAAAGTAGGGTTATAATCTAAAGTGAAACTCTATATATTGTATGTTTGCTTCATCTAGGTTTCCTTTTGTTTACAGATCCTTAAAAGCCTGAACTATTTGTATAAAATTATGAAGACATATTTTATATTACAGTTTGTTTTATTGTTTAGAGATTAAAACTCATACTTTATTTTATTACATATGAATATTATAGTTTAAGACATCTTAGTATGTGATATGCTTATCTAAGAGAGTTTACCTTAGACTTAAACCCTAGTTATCTAAGATATCTAGCTATATATGTATTGTTCAAACTTAGATAAAATTTTAAACATAGATTTCACAAAACTAGGAAAAATAAACCTCATTAGCTTTTAAAACTAAAATAACATTGTAAATTCTCCATCTAAAACATTCATAAAGACTATTTACAAAATTATAAACCTATAGACGAGAGATCAAATATCCGAGTTCTAGAACTTAAAAAAAAATTCTAAGCACAATTTAAAATAATTAAAATAAACTGCCAACTAAAAGACATAAATTAAACCATAGTCCAAATCTCTCACACCATTAAAATCCAACTCTAAACATAAATTTCCAACATTGGAAGATTTCATATTGTGAGCGCGTATGTTTCCATTGCCACTTTAAAATCAAACATAATCCACATATTGTAAACACTATTCAAAGATTTTAAAATAAACATTAAATACATGCTAAAACATAATGCCGACAAGTTTTATTAAACCCAGCCTAGCCATTGAATCCTATATAGGATTAGATGCAGGATAAATCTCGCAAATTAGATTACAAAATATTTTAAACGAAGCCCAACCATCAAAACTTGTGAAGGTTTAGTTGTAGTCCAATTCATTACAAACATATCAAACTACTAAAAATGATAAACAGAGAACCAAACACACCATTTGTATCAATGAAACTATTAAATACAATGCAATTATGTTTATCATTAAATAATCAAACTTAGTGCATCCATGATCGAATCGTGTGAGTTGCCTAAAAAAAACACATTAATTAAACACAAATCTAAAACGTTAATCAACCCAAGATCGAATACTGTAGGTTCCACGATTAAAACAAAACACCAACATAATTAAATACAAGTCTAAATTGTTAATCAGCTGAGGATAGAATCCTATAGGAACCACTGCTAAAACAAAAGATAAATGCTATGACTTGCACATCAAGGGTTTCACCTCTGAGGCTTCCCAAAGAAACTCCTTTTTAAACCCACAGTCTTAAAAAAATGAAGCTATGCTCTACACATCATTTACATAGTCACAAAATAACATATATAGTCACAAGCTACGTATCCATCTAAGGGTCAAGCTAAAGCTTCCAAGCTCATTGTCACAAGGTGAAACCTCAACCATAACATTTATTAAATCCCTACATCAACAATGTAAAATAAATGTCAAATGCAGAGTCATGCTATCCACGGTTCCATTATAAGGAATGACACGGTAATATTTACAAAACATGCCATAAATTTTACAACGTACAGCTTCCCATTAAAATGATAAATCAATACATTAAAAAACATTGCAACACAACAAAATATTACACAGCACGAAGTCTTACGATATAGTTGTGTCCCTTGGATGCCCAAACTATAAAAAATCCAAACCAAAAAAAATAATGTGTTTTCCCCACCCAGAGTTCAAAACTCTACCACAAACAAACACGCAGAGGTAAGGGCCTTTTCATTTTTTGGGGCTTGCCCACAGAGAGGTTGTGCATGCCACCTAAGGACCCACCAATGAAGCCACATTTGAGCCACCCTTTGTCACCTACAAAACCAAATACCAAATGCTCAGGAGTATGATAGTCGTAGATGAAATCAAACAAAGCATTAAAGTGTTAAAAAAAACAAGATGAATTACCTCATGAAGCAGCGGGAAGGATGTTGAAAGTTTTGCATCATAGCTCCCTGGAGCAGAAGGCCACCCACATGAAAACCATCTAGGACCAAATGAAATACATATCGACCCTAACCAATGCTTGAGGCCAAGTTCCCACGTTTCCCTAGAAGCATTTATGTCGCCACCCTATCCTCCACTAGCCACTGAATCAAAACCCATATACCTATAGTTTCACTCATGACAAATTTCCATAGTCCACCACCCCAACGTTAAAACCATAGAAAACCCCTCAAATCCCACATTAAAACAAAGTTGTATTGCATAAGAAATATGCCATAAACCAAATATTTTCACCCTATAGTTTTCCAAAAGAACTTTTTACAAGGTTTTCAATGGTATATGGAGCATGCCATAAAGCCCATTCCTTATACCATAAAGTTTACAAATTATACAATATATATCAAGGTGGATAAGGTTTTAAACCTTAAAAATAATAATGACTACCACAAAGTTTATAACCATACACTTAATCAATCTTGCATAAACATAGGACTTAGCCATAGTTAGGCGTAGGACTTAGTCCTCCTTTCACCAGCTTTGAACATGATAGTGTAGTATAGATGTAGTGTTGTAGGATGTCTTTAGCTGCAATGGTCATAGACAAAGTTAACCACCTGAATAACCTACACAAGTGTAGGATCCTGCATTAGTTCACAATGAACTAAGTAAGCCCCTCAAAGCAGTAGGAAACCTTACCTTTCCAATTGGACCATTAAGGGATAAAAACCTGCCACTCCACCCCTTGACATCCAAAGGAAAGTCATCCGTCTTAATAAATAAAACCATAAATGAAAAATAAGACATAAAAATAAGAAGTAAAATGTAACTTAACTAGCATCAGAAAATTATTGATACTAGTAGAGACAAGAAGAGTAATCATATAAATAAATATAAGTAATATAACCACATCACAAAAACATATCATCATTAGATAGGTAAACACATAAAAGGGTCAAAAACTTATGGCACTTAGATTTAGTAACAACGAAAGTTACAATCTGTAGGAGTTAAAACAATTTCCTTAAAAGGTAGAATTTACTAGCCTACGCTTTCTTTTTATTTACAAATTTTAGGGACATTAGAATTGGTATCAGAGCCTAGATTCAAACACTAAGAGACCTAATAGGAGTTACCAAACATTCGTTGTAGAAAATAAATTATATTTGATATTTTGTTAACTAACAAGAAATTATTTGTTATTAAAAATTTTACATTACAGGATTAAAAGAACAGTTCTTATCATGAACATGGAAGAAGACAATAGCCAGCAAGGAAAAATGCATACCCCTACATGGGAAGAAGAACTGGTGGTTGAATTAAATTGTGATATACTAAAAACCATACAAATTATGCAAGCAAAATTATAGAGTTTCAAAGATGATAATATGAATGAAAGGAAAGAGCAGCAAGAAATTAATGAATCTTTACTACGGAACATGACGGGAGGAAGGCCATAGGGAAAGCCTACTCATTCAACCAACAAATTCAAGACATGTTTTTCTCATAAATGGGACAGCAACCCAAAAGAAGAAGGAAAAGAAGAACACACACCTGAACCTCCAAAAAGAAATTATCACAGTCTTTTCAATGATAATTTCCTTTCTCCTTGCAGAAAGACACATAGGAATGATGACAACCTCCAAGGAGAATTCAGAAAGATAAGATCCCCAACCTACGAAGGAGAGATGAATACCGAGGAGAAAGATGAAGAATGGATTTTAGGTATGAGAAAATACTTCCAAGTAGATAACTACTCTAGTGAGATGAAATCCTGTCTAGCAATCTATAAGTTAAAATGGAAAAGCATCTAGATGGTGGAGAGACCTAAAGCATACCAAAAAGGATGTGGTAAAGGAAATATGATGGAGTAACTTTCACAGGATTTTTTAGGAGAAATACATTTCTGAAAGATTCTTTGATAGGAAGTTGAAATAATTTCACTAGTTAAGGATGGGTTCCATGACCATGGATGCTTTCATTAACATATTTTTGGATCTGTTACATTACGTACCTTACATAAAGGACGAGAAAGTGAAAATACAACAGTTTTTAGGATGTCTTCCTCCTAATTTTCGAGAGAGAATTTAATTTGAAATGCCTAAAACTCTGGACACCACCCTACACAAAGCTAATCTTTGTTACGAGCATGGACAACTAAGGAAAGAAAACATCAACAAAATTCAAGACAATTCTAGGACCTTCTCAGACAACCACAAACTATGATTCAACCCACCGCCTTACAGAAAAAGAACAATAGTTTTCCAACCAATAAGAAGTTCAACAAGACAGGTAAAAATCCAAATGTACCAGCACCAAATGCTAATAGAATATAAGCAAATGGAGGAGCCAAATTCTTCCCCGCTGCAAGTCAAATGCTGGAAATGACAAGGGCCCCATTATGCCCGAGATTGTAAGAACAAGAGACCAATGGAGTATTGCACAATTTACAGGAAGAATGAATGGTAGAGGATATATCTAGCACATCGAGGATTTATGCTGCTTTGGATGGCCGAGATGCGGACCATCAAGCTATGATGGTCAAAATAGAAGTTAAGGTTTCAAACACTTCTATTTCATTTTTAGTTGACCCCAATTATTTCTGAAGCTATGTATCACCAAAAGTTATTGAAATATGTAAACTAGACAAATTTGAACATGAGAAACCATGGCTGGTGCAATTAGCCATAGGTACGCAATGAAATGTTTCTGAAATCGTTAGAGATTGTGAGGTAAACTTGAACGGTTTCCCTGCTAGGATAAATTTGAAATTTTTACCATTAGGGTCGTATGATGCACTTATTAGCATGGAGTGGTTGAAACAACACCATTTCATGATCAATTGTCTACACAAGTCAATATTATGCACAGATAGCCAAGGGAATCAGAAAAAGATTCAAGGCACACCTAAGAAGGTTTTCATTAGGCAGATATATTCCTTAGAAGTAAAGAAGTGCATTAGGAAAGGTTGCAAACTATTTTCAGTCAACATCTAGGATGTAGAACTTAGAGAGAGAAGCACATCGAGGACTTTCCAGTTCTTGTAGAATTTACGTATGTATTTCCTGAGGAAATACAAGGATTACCACTGAAATGAGACTTATATTTTTCCATAGAATTGACACCAAGGTCAATTCCAGCTTCAAAAGCCCCATATCGGATGAGCACACCAGAGTTGGTGGATCTCAAGTTGTGAATGTAGGATTTTATTGAGAATGGTTATATATGACCTATTGTGTCCCCTCGGGGAGCACCTATACTCTTTGTAAAGAACAAGGACTCCATGATGTGGATGTGCATCAATTACCACCAACTTGAAAAGATGACCATTAAGAATCGTTACCCACTCCATAGGATCGATGACTTGTTCGATCAAGTAGGAGGAGCCAATATATTTTCAAAGATTGACCTACAGTCCAGTTACCGTCAAGTATGGATCCATGATGAAGATATTCATAAAGCGACCTTTTGAACATGATAATACCACTACGAGTTTGTAGTAATGACATTCGGGTTAAACAAGGCACCCGCAAATTTTATTTGTATGACAAACAATATCTTCAGTAAATACCTGGGTAAATTTGTATTGGTATTTATAGATGATATCCTGATTTAATATAAGAGTAAAGAAGAACATGAGGAGCATATCTGCATAGTACTACAAGTGTTACGGGAACACGAGCTTTACGCTAAGTTTAGTAAATGTGATTTTTACAAACCACAGATATAATACCTAGGTCACATCATCTCCAAGAAGGGGATAGTCATTGACCTGGAAAAGATTAAAGCCATAGAGGATTGGCCTACCCCTACCAATTTCACGGACATTGGGTCATTTTTGGGATTAGTCGGTTACTACTGGAAGTTCATAGATAAATTTTCAAGGATTTCTTGTACCATGACTGCTCTGCAAAAGAAGGAAAACAAGTTCTTATGGCCGACCAAGTGCAAGGAAATTTTTTAGAAGCTTAAACAACTTTTGACGACTGCACTGATACTACAAATTGCGGATCCCAATGGGGATTTCCTTGTTTGCACATATGCAAGCAAGGAAGGGCTCAAAGGAGTCCTTTTGTAGAACGATTGGAGACCTGTTATGAATCATGGAAGTCAAAGGAACACAAACAAAATTATCCTAGCCACAATCTTTAGTTAGCAACCATTATCCATGCCTTGAATATGTGGAGGCACTACTTCATGGGGAAGAAATTTCTTCTAAAGACATACAACATGAGTCTGAAGTATTTATTTGATCAACTAAATCTAAATTCTAGACATGCGAGATGGTTGGATTTCCTTAGCTGCTACCATTTCGAGTTAAAGCATATAAAGGGAAAGGAGAATCAAATTGTTGATGCTTTAAGTTGACGAGCTCATATGTTATATGAGGTGACTTTAATTCAAACCGATTTGTATTTTCACAAGAGGATTAGGAAGGAAAATGGAGTTTACCATTTCTATGTTAAAATTATTAAGAAAGTCCAATAGGACAAGTTGTTTCAACAACAAAAAGAGTATAAGGTATACGAGACCGAACTATTGTGGTCTAAAGAAAGATTGTATGTTCCAGAAGGAGGGTACATGAGGTCTAGAATCCTCATAGAATTTCATTAGAAACCCTACTCATGGCATCCAAGATATCAAAAGATGATATCTGCAGTTAAGAAACACTTTTGCTGGCCTAAGTTAAAGGCAGACATAGCATTGTTTATCGCAAAATTTTAGAAATGTCAGCTAGTCAAAGCTGAACACCAACGTCCTTCAGGATTTTTGCAACCATTACCCATTCTGGAATGAAAGTGGGAGGTCGGTAGTATTGATTTTTATTACGGTTCTACCAAAGAGAAAGAAGCAAAATGATTTTATCTTTGTAGTGGTTGACAAGTTATCAAAAGAAGCACACTTCATCGTAGTGAAGTCTACCTACAAGGTAGTTCACATTGCCGACATGTTCTTAAAAGACATATTCAGATTGCATGGGATACCTAAGGCAATCATCTCGGATCGATAAATGATGTTTACCGAAAACTTTGAATATCCTTATTCTCCGGTTTAGAGATGCAGTTAAACTTTAGTACTGCTTACCACCCATAGAAAGATGGGAATATAAAATGGGTAAACCAGATTTTAGAAGACATGCTTAGGATGTATGTCATGAACAACCCCACCAATTGGGAGGATTATCTGTATCTCGCAGAATTTGCATATAAAAATGGATAATATATGTCCACCAACATGACTCCCTATGAGGTACTCTATGGTCGGAAGTGTAGAACACCGATTAATTGGGATGTCCCAGTGGATTGGCTCATGTTAGGGCCCGATTTACTAAAGTCCTTGGAACAATTGGTCACTAAGGTCCAACAAAACCTGAAAGAAGCGCAAGACCTCGTGAATAGTTACGCGGATAAGAAAATAAAAGATAAATATTATCAAATCGGTGAACATGTTTACTTAAAAGTAAAATAAAAAAGAAGCTCATTGATCTTGGGGAGGTGTGGAAAGTTGGCACCAATATTTTTTGGACCCCTTTAGATATTGGCCAAGAGAGGGGTAGTGGCATATTGTAATGTCCCAAAAAATTAAAAAAAAAATATTATAGGCTAGTCAAAACTACCTGAAGGGGATCATTATTACTCATGCAGAATTTACATGCACTACTTAAACTTTCCATCTCTTCAGAAACTGCTCATATTGGCTTGTTAATCTCTTATCCATTCAGTGATTATTAGTTCATTTACTTCTTATGTCTTAATTCTATTATTTAAACTATTTGTACATATTAGTTATTACTATAGGTGAGTTAATGAATTGCATAGTTCATTATTTTACTTCTGCACATCTGTACTCTCGTTATTAAGTATTAACTTAACTTGGTTGATGGGAATAAAGTGGTGGAGTGGCGAGACTAGTTCTCCCATGACCATCTGAGAGGTAAGGTATTACTTGGTTACGCAGGCTTACTTAGTTCAATCAAACTAAGGCACTTCTCTCTTTTACTTATGTAGTTCATAACTTGTGATGGGATCAAATATAAAGTCTGTTGACAGGCTTGGTCATTGATAACCTGCTGCTAATTATTATGTTGCCTATCAACTTGGTTTTAAAACTTGGTAAGTGGCGTGATCGTCAAATTTTCTATTATGGCTAAATTTCCTGTACATTGATTATTCTTCATTATAGTCATTTCAAATGTCATTAATATCCTTTTGTGCTATGTATACTTTTACTATATATTATATTTTAACATTTCTTATGTTCTCTTATTGGCAGGTTATTAATGGTTTGAGAGCAGAGCTTTGGATTTGATAGTCCAAGAGATTTACATGGCATACTTTGTATGCCATGGTTCTTAATCCTAAACACATTAATACTATTGTATTGAACCCTAAGCTCTAAACCGATGGACTAAACCTTATCTACAATCCTAAGAAAGGGTTTTAGACTTTGGACTAGTGCAACCTATGACTAAGTCATATGGTAATACTACCATATTGCAATCTTGGTAATATATTAACATTGATGTTCAAAGTTTGGGGTGACATGTTATATGGTATAAACCATACGTTACAGGGTTTAAGCATTGGTATGAAGGATGGCATGAAACGATACCTTGTAACAAGTCATGACTATGGAAATGGGTTTGATCTTTCGTTAATGGACTCCAGCCTGGTGCATTTAATGCTCTTCGTAAATCGTGACATCCTTCCCTTAGTCTTGGCTCACAATAGTTGTGTAATGTATTGTCATTTGGGGTTTCGTTGTTTGGCTCTGCGTAGAGGTATGGCCATGGAGGCGACCTCCAGCTTGTGAGGTATGCCTGCATGATTTTATAAGTCTACACATTAGTTTCATTTATGGTTTTTTAAGATGGAAAAATCCTCATCCCCATTTGTTTGTTACTTGCAGGTGCCGAAAAGAATGGAGGGAAGCATGGCTATGACTCGGTTGGCTCCAAGCATTGCATTCATGGCCACAATAATCCTGCTAATCAAGATTATGCTTGTTAACATTCAATCCTATGGTAGAGCTACATTTTTCCTGGTTGTTTGGTTTGGGTTTAATGCTGTAGAGAAATCAATTTCTCCTTCGGGGTTGGAAGACAAACTTGGTTATTTTTAATGTTGAGGTGTTATGCCATGACTTGAAGCTTAGGCCATTCGGATCTGTGTAATTTTTATTTTGGTTATGTAACTCATTAACGTTTTGGTTTGTGGGCTTTTATAGCCATGGACTGCACCATTTGAAGCAATGGTGCCATTGCCCATTGGCATGCCTGTGTAAAACCTTGTTCTCGGGCTTGAAAGGCGACTGTGTACAAACATTTGTGATCTTTGGGTACATACATGTAAGCATTGTTTTTATAAATTGTAATGGTTTATGGTGTATGCGATTTCCTCCTGCGTTTTTATCTAGCTTCGTATTTAAATAAGTTGGTGTTTTTAATGGATAGAGGCATACGCCTTACTTGATGCTCTGTGCATAAATTCCATTGATTGGTTGGTTAAAGAAATGTATTCACATCGTGGGTAAAGGCCATCCCGTCAATGGCATGAGCCTCGCCACAGTGCTGCGATAATTTGTAGTTTATTTGTTTACGGCATCTGGTTCTTAGGTGAAAATTGGATTGTGTTTTAAATCATTGTTTGGCTGAGGCCATGACATATGAGAGCACTGTGTATTAAAATTTTATTTGGTCGAGGCCATGACTTATGTGAGCAGTTTGTATTAAAAATTTATTTGGCCGAGGCCATGACTTATGTGATCATGTGTGTGTTACTGGGTTTCATGGAGGCCAGCGTATCCAGACCCTCAATGGCACTTTTTTTTTTAAAGAACTTGGACTCTATATTATAAATTAAAGGGTTTAATTAAAAACAACAGCCGTATATGAATTTGTACAATGTGGCCTTTGTGAGAACGATCATAGGATTTGGTTGTTGTGGATATATATAATATGTATGGGTTATTTTATTATGACTTTGCCTTGGGTCTTGACATCCATGGGAATCGATGTCGCGACCTCTATTGGCAACAATGTATTTAATGTAATGTATTTTGATGAATAAAACAAGATGGGCTTGCATGCCTACAAGATTCGATTACTACTTCTGTTGTAATAAATGGATTTATGTTATGATGTTGAATTATGTAACTTGGTTTATGGTTATGTATAGATGTATATTATATGGGGTTTTGAAAGATATAATGCATGTGATTTATGGTATTTTAATATATATGTTAAGACTATAGATTTTATGGAAGAGTCTTGATAAGGACCACATGGATGGTCACAATATCCCTCTGATTAAACTCAATGTGGTTTTTGTTTATGTGGATTATTTTTAATGTAATTTGTTATATGATTAAAGAGCTTGACAAGTGTTAGATGGATTATTTAATTTTAGAAATAAATGCATAGATAGTTTTTATAAAGGTTTATACCTGATAGTTTTATTTATATGTATATAGTTATCTTATAAAAGAATAGCTCTGGTTGTAAGTGATACCCTAGGGTAACTATATATTATATTTATTTATTAAAACTTACTCCTATGATTAAGTCTACTATAATCTGAACACATGTCTCTACTAAAAAATGAAATATGTCAGTAGAGATATAAATAATATGTGAACTTTAAATAGCAGGTCTAGTCTTACCTAGTCTATAGTTTTAATTTCTGAATATGAGATGAATATAGAAAAACAAACTTTAAAAGATGGGAAACTAGCTATTTACAACCAAAGATAATATTTACAATCCTAGGGATATTGAAGAGAAATAAATAACCTAGCAGAATCTAGGCATATCATCAATTACCTAGGGTTAGTAAAATATATAAAACCTTTTTCATAAAGCATCCAACATTTACCCTAGAAATGAACTTGACATACTAAGATTTCGTACCTGTAATTTCTCTTCCTGAAGCTCCTTTAATGGCTGAACCTGCACACTTTTAAATAACCAACATTATCGATTTAAGACAGATCTAACCTCTAATTTTTTTTGCTGACCAAATCACTTGGGAACTACGACGTTCCTCCCAACCATGACCCAGAACAATTCGAGGTTCTAATCTGGATCCCCCTGAGCTGGAATCCAACATCCAAGTAGCTTAGAGCTCCTAAGGTATGGTTTCCTAACTAGTATTCAATTCTCAATCAGTCCTCTTTTCCTTGGAGGAGAAAATTTTCCAAGAAAACACTTAAGCCTAAAAAACAAGCAAAATAATAATTCTCCAAGAGAAAAATAAGAACCCACAATCATTTGCTTGGCTTGAGTCTTTATAGGAAGACTTTTCAATCAAAGGGGAAGTTAAATCAAGAAATCATTGATTTCTTGATTTAACCCTTTTTAATTTACTAGGGTAATTTTCTATTCTTAACCTAGGAACTTTTAACTAGTTCCTAGTTAGTCTTTCATAGTTATTTCACTATTTATTAATATTTTAATAATAAATAATAATTGGTGGAGATTCTCTTCTTTCTTTATTCAATTATATAAATCATAATAAATTCTTTATAAATAATATGTATAAAATACGTAGTATTAAAATACTTGTTAGCATTTCTCTTCAGGCATCATGCGTCATGATCCGTAGACTTAACGACTCTTTTTTATGAAGGTCAATTAGATACATGGCTTAGGTCTACTAGGTTAGGCAACTCTAAACTTCCTTGCATGTTGTATTTCCATCTTATAACATGGTAGCTCTTAAGTACTTTGATGAGAATACAGAAACTCAAAATTTCATTTAATCACTTATAAATAAGTATGATGATGATCAATATTTTCTCGAGCCGTTTTCACTCGGAAGTTATTAAATTATTTTCAGTAACCCCTAGCGCTTACCAGAGCCCATACTCAATGCCTATAGTAGGGAGTTGCAAACATAGTGCAATTCCATAGCTTTCGCTCAACACTAATTTCTAGGATGTACTTGTACGATACACCTAGGGATACAATGGCCAAAGATCCGATTCTCTAGATCTTATTCCCAACATATCCAATTATATTTTCATGTGTTCTAGAGCTTTACGCTCAATAAAAATGTAAGTACTCATGTGCTCCATTACAACACGAAATAGCCCAAGCTTCAAATCATAGAACAACTATTTGATTTTCATAATAATAATGGAAATTGCACTATTACCAAGACTCTCCATTCATGGCTACCTATGCTACCATCATTGTACTAGGTTAGTTGTAGAAAAAATGGATTTAGAACAGTTGGGAATACGTACAAAAGTTGCACATACCCTTCTATTGTCTTGATTAATCCAAGAATAAATATCATTTTAAACAATTCATTTTGACATGGTTATGATAGACTTGCATGAACGTAACAAGAGATTTCAAATTGTATTTTTAGTGTCAATTAATTTTGTAGCATTTATGGGCATGGAAAGCAATGCCTATTGCACTTTGAGGGCAATCTGAGGGATGACAGCAACCCGAAATCTATTCTCTATATGATTGGAGGCCTAAAAAGAGGAATAGTCAGTCTTCTAATTTCTACCGAATCTATGAGGGGCCAACAACCAATGACCATTCCTATATTTCATGAAAGAAAGGTAGAGAATGTATCAAAAAAACTTAAATATCATAATGAAGAGGGAAAGTGACAAAATAGTTCACTAGATCAACCACACACTATGTTATAACAAATTGAAAGAAAGAAATGTTCACTAGGAGCTTTGTTTTCCCTATGGCACTATGTAAAAAGGGTTAATATCCTCATCTGAGAGGAAGAAAGTTTGAATATCTTAAGTGGTTGTCAAGAAACAAAACACCTTATTGAAATAGCTATGTTTGGGAAAGCCCCATTATGGCATGAAATCCATTCCCAAACTATCTCCACCAAACTACTCTTGAGTCTCAACTCCTTGGTTCCTAAGAAGGTCCCTATCCTTTCCTTTTGTGTGGTAAACACAACAAAACAACACCAATATTGAAGCGTGATCCATACCAATCTGTCCCATGCCTAATGTCATGACGATTGTACAAGGAGGGGCTCTAGTGGCTTCCTAACAAATGGTGGAAAAGAAAATGTAGTTGCATGCATCTACAGGACAATATGATCATATTATAGAATTACTATGTTCAATTTTCAGAGTACATTTACTTGTCAAATGTAAGGAAAATTAACATTTGCGCTATCCAAATGAGGTTTCAAAAATTGTAGAACACTTATAATTCATGGGCATAATTAAGCCAATAGTTTGGAAAGAAACATGGGTCTGTTTCCAAAATGATAGGTTACAACCAAGGATATGTTTTCATTAAAAGTATATATGACCTTTGTATTCAAATATCCTTGATATCTACAAAGGATTCTTATGTCTATCTATGAATTAACAAAAATCATCACTCCACCTTTTATTTCATATAAAAAGTAATCTAATAAATATGTATGAAAATATAAGCCTCATAGGTGTTTGAGATTCCAATTCCATGTCATATGAGCTCAACGACCTTCAAGGATTTTCCTAAGTATCATTCACTAAATATTTCTAACTTGAATCAATGTCCAATTAAGTTTACATATATCCGAAAACTCCTGAAATTATTTCGGACTGGAATATCCTTAAACAAATCTAAGATGTGTATTTTATACCGAAAGGATGCATATAAATTCCAAAATACATATCCTTCATCAATCATCAAAAACACGATACAGTCTAACAACCATATCCTAAGTTAATATTCTATGGATAACAGTAGGAATTCTACATTAAAACCTTCACAATTTTAACAAATATAAAATTACACTAGTTAGTATTATACTATTAACTTAGGACATGTAATACTTTGACAATGCCATAAATTAAGTCTAGCTTTTTTATTACTTTCAAAAACAATCATCATAACTAGGATACAGTCTCGAGACTACTAGGAACATTACCTCCGAGTTATAGTACTTTAGAGGACCACTTGACTTACCTACAATGTTTTCTTCTTTAATGGGATTAACAAGAATTCTGAAATCTATTGTCGGTCCTTCAATTGAGCAAATAATAAAACCAATTTCCCCACTAAATATCATATGATAAAAAAGGGGCATTAATAAATCTCTTATGTGCCAATATAATAATAATGAATACATTCAACAAGATATCTAAACCCAACAAACATGTTTGATGCAATATTAGCTATGTGACCATCCACATGAAACAATGTTGCATTGACATCCGAAAAATGGTTTGAGCATAGAGTGGTAACTCTTGGTTCTCTTCAATGGTGTTTTAGAAAGAGAAAATCCATAACTTTATAATCTTTTCCACACTTGAATTAATGTGACCAATTCAGTTCCACAAAATTTTCGTTAAATTCCAAAGAGAAGTGCTTGGACAAATCAAACAAGAATTAGAGAGGACCTTCACATGTTTTTGTTTAATAATTGACTTGGAGTTTACATAAAGGATTATATGTGCTCAAAATTTGTTTAGGTGCAGGCTTTAGGATCACGCCTTGACCAACTGTGTTGAACAATGTTTGTGGGTAAGCATTATGTATATTGGTAGTGTCTGGAGAGGTTTATTTTGATTTTTGGCATTGATCTTTCCAGTAGAGAGTAAAACAACAAGACAGGAAAGAACACCATTCTTCTTTTTTTCTCACTCCTAAGTGGTCAAATTTTATAATCCAACGAGGAAAAAATATTTTAGACTTTGGAAAATTGACCATGGCTTCAAAGATTCACGAAAGATTCAAAGGGTTTGAACCCAATCTAGCATTCATCCCCAATTATGTTATTCCTATTCTTTATTTTTGGATAATATACATCCTATTATGACACTTCACGAAGGTGTGGGTGGGAGATTAAGAAGGGGTGAAGTTTGTCTCATGGGAATTTGAACCTTGGTCGAGGGCATGAAACAACCCTCTCTACTAGCAAGTATTTTTAATATGCTCTCATAACTGAAATTACATAGCAAAACAAGACTCCGGTTATACATTCTATCAGTTATGTCTCCGTTAGGAACCATAACTAAAAAAATTTCATCAATTGTTGATTTAAGAAAATTTGTCCTTTATACTTTAAGAAGAACATTTTGAGAAGATGAATTACCTTATATAAATTAATTCTTTAAAATATAATTGGGAAATCATTAGGTACTAGATATTTTCCAGCAATGTTTCTTCGAATTACATATTTGACTTCCTCACTGGTGGGGATTTGTCCCATTAAATTATTATGATAAACAATATCATTCTGAAAAGAGGGTGAAAATTTCGGTTGAGTGTGGAGATTAACACGTTACTCCATGATGAATATTTTGATAGGATTGAGATATGAAACTTTTAGTGCATGTTTTCATTTTAAATCTTGTATAGTTTTCCTCTATTCTTTGTTAATTTGTTTAACATGTTTCTGGAATATGAATTCATCGAGATTGAGGTTTTTTGTTTCTTGTCTATCTATGGTTTTGTACACCGTGGCCTATTCTAAATCCCATTATCTGCTGATGTTTACATTAAACTGGTGATGATAGCTTCCTTGAGAATACTATTTAATTCATTTTTTCTTCTTACTGAATATTAACAGTTGATTGAGTGAGGAATCATAGAATATTTTGAGAAGGAAAAGTCGATATGACTAAGAATTCATCATGAAAAATATCTTTGGGAGGATAAGGATAAGGAGATAGAAACTCAACATAGATATAATACAAGATGAAACATAAGATTGAGAGTGGGATTTATTGAAGGAAGCTATGTGATAAGATTTAAAGGATAGTTTAGAAAATACTTTACATAAACAAAGCTACCATTTCTTCTAGGGATAGGTCCTGCAGATTCTACCACCAAGGTTGGATTCATGTGTTGAGTGGGATCACATCAGGGTTGGCTTTCATTTTAAACTTAAAACTAGATAGAGGATTTATTTACATGCAAAGGGTAGCCCTCATCAATGTAGGAATAGAGTAAAACATGACACCCCACAGAGAACACCTAATCAAGATTGGGTAATTTGGGAGGTTAATATAATGGAATTAATAATTCTCCCCACTCCTATTCCACCTACTCTTGTTGACTTGGAGGTCATTTCTAATTTGAATTTCACTTATAGTTTTCTACCTTCCTAAAGGAATTCCTTATCTTTTTTTTTTAAATCGTGTGTAGAAATAAATAGATTACATGACTTTATTATGCATTCAAAACTATAATCTAAAGTTGATTTAGGGTTGGAATTGTTCCATCCTTCTACCAAGCCTAATGGGTGAGCTATATACTATGAAATAAATGATGATAATGGTGATATTAAGGATGGTTAGGAGTGTCCTTCGTTCATGTTTAAGGGAAATATATTGCGAGATTGAACAAAAATATTGGAGGAAGAAACTGGTCTTCATGGCATAATTGTTTGTGCAAATCATACTTTGATTGGAAAATTGTACGCATTCCATTTACAGTGTCCTCGTAACCATTCGTCATGGATGCAGATAATTCTGGTCGAAGGATGTGACCTATAACATACCCATATCAACAAGGACAAAATTTTGTTTGAACAACTAATTATGAACATCTATCCTTTAAGACTTGTGAATGATAATACAAGACTAAACACCTTATAAAGCATTTTTGAAGCATCATAAATCAAGTGTGTTAAATTTCATCATTGTAGTCCTACCATCTCTAAGATATGTAAAACACTTCTAATATACAATACCTTTCTTTAAAAAGAATTCAAGCCCATGCATGAGCTTATTTGGTAACTGAGGAACTCATAAGAGGATTGCTTCTGTACATAAAATTTTAACCTCACTTACCTTCAGTAAAGGAAAACTTGAAGCACTATCTTCCCATCTACTTAACTCAAACATATTAGACTCAAATTCCACATGGTATTACAATATAAGTGTCGTCAAAACAAATATTAAGTTGTAACATAGGAAGGAGAAGGTATACTTATTGTGGTAGCTTCTTTCCACCATTCTACTCATGTGTACTTGAAGTAAATTCGTAAGGGATTTTAAATCCCGATATCCATCATTTTTTTGAATCTGAGTAAACAAGCCTTATAACAAAAGATCATGATGCATAAAGAAAATCAACACATAAGATAATTTTTAATGGAATTCTGTACAAGTCGACATCAATATCAAAATGCAAATATTAAGACGAAGATAACAACGTAAGGTGCAAACATAAGGGGGACACCAAAGTACGTGGTTCACCCAATCCATGGGTTACGTCCACAAAACGGTCACATCCCGTGACATTTATTTTATTGAAAAGTTACAATCCGCAACATCAACCTTGCTATACTTTCTTTCAATTATTCTCACCAACTCTCTCACTGAGAGTACCTCTAAAATAAAACGAGGAAAATTCCTGGTATTGAATTTAGATCAATTGATCATCAGTTCTTTATACAACATATTAAATAAATAATATTTGTAACCACGTTTTAACTCGAGACAAGAACCTTCCTTTATTTTTATCTTTACTGACTAACCTATCTAGGCTAGGATGGTTCCTTCATTATCGTTAGTAAATAACGTATAACACAATCAAGAATACTAAGTACTTCTCAATAAGCTTTACACGCTAAGGGCCACCCTACATATACAAGCTCAATCCATAGTTGTACTATGTAAGGGTTCTTTTTTAAAGTAACATGTTGTTTGTGCCCTAGTGAAGTATCTTTACCTAGTGAAATTCCTTCACACAAGTTGAGTTTAAATCTAATTACCACACCATTGAGATACATCAAAGTAGGTAAGTATGAATATCTATTTATTCCACATAAATGTTTCATTTTTAATTTTTATTTATCAAAACCATTATACTCTACAGCTCATAGTAGATTTTCCTATATCCATACAAGGCGTGTAGGTACAACAGATCACCTAAAATCATGCTTCAATCTGTTTATAACAGGGTATCAACTCCATCAGGATTCGAGGTGATTTATAAGAGTGAAAAATTGATATATTTCACATATATAGTATATAGTTTAAGTTCCACATACTTAAATCACATATATCATTCCTTTATAAATTCACCCTTACATTTTTATATAGAAAGTTCATATTTAAGTTCCAACCGAATACCTGCAAATAAATATATTCTACATATAAGGTTGATTATTTGGCTTCGCTTATCACAACACATAACTTCATGATGATCACGATTTGGTGTACGCACCAGATCTGAAATAGAAATAAAAGGTTAAAAAAGAACACACAGCTAAATGGGGTGTCCTCTCTAGATCGAATAGTATATCCAATATTTGCTGAGGAGCAGATCCATACTACATGCAATGCTCGGAACATCGATATCAAGTATGAAATGTATAACCCTGATGCAGGCAAGGTCAAGACCTATCCATGGATATTTACCAAGATCTAAAAGCAAGTAGCCATAAATGACCCAATTAGTTCATGGATCTAAACCCACCGTCCAATTTATTCATTGGAAGATCGCAGAAAACCATAAGAAGTCAAGGGTAAAATTTAAGAAATCAAGAATTGGATTTGTAGCTACTCACATGTAGATCCTGAATCCAAATTGCAGGCACAAAAAACAAATAGATGTCTGAACAAAATTGAACACAAAGGATTTTATGTCATTGTTTAGAGCCAGGGCACTGGTCACATCCATTGTGCAGGTATAATCAGGTCCTGAGCACTACGTGGTACTATTCCAATGAACGTCTCTTTGAAATGTTGTAAAAGTTCATCCATTAGGGGTTCGATCCACCTTCCAAGGTATATGATCTCAGATCTTAAATATCAGATCCCCAAATATAAATACATAGCGTTAGCTGTATATATACATAATACACCTCTTCTTGTAAATAGCCTATAGGAACCGTATGTACGCATAAGCAAAGATGAAACTTGTTCATACCTTCCACCAATCGCAGGTTCCAGGTGGTCGCTACTCCTCTCAAAATTGATATGGAGGATTTTTGTTTTGGGCATCATGGCCGAGCATTCACGTTCCATTTGTAGCATACCTTCATCACGTCGCAAAGGTATCTCCTGGAAATGCCAAGATCCTCCTGCCGCACACCCCTTATCAGGAAACACAGTTTTCTCCACATCACACAAAAATAGAATCCTCAATGAGATGCAGAGATGGTGCCCTTCCCCAGTTCCCTCCTCCTTCATATATATAAATTGCTTATTTAAGGGGTAAGACTATGCTCTTCCTATCATATCGACCAGATTTTGTAAACATAGCGTTGTCGTTGCAAATGTCAAGCAAAATTTGATGCTAACAAATCCCATGATCTTGGAAACCATTCATGTGCTAAATGGTCATGACCTCCAAGGTTCAGTGGTCATTTATTTCCTTCCTCTAAGCCGAACCTCTCCTTATGTCACGCGAAGATCAAAGCACAACTGGAATAAAAATTCATGTTTTTGGTTGAAGGAATTAATTTTTCATCTTCCTTTTTCCCACAATATCCTCTAAAAATATAAAAAGGTTTAAACTCTCATCTTAATCCATCATAACCTTATATAATACTAAGAATGCTCAATCCATCCTTTTTCGGTTTTTCCTTACGATAGAATTTATATAATAATCCATGTCCTTTTTAATTATAAAAGGGCTCAATCTATCATTTTTGTTTTTCCTTCCGATATAATTTATATAATAATCCATGTTCTTTTTTATTATAAAAGGGCTTAATCTATCATTTTTTGTTTTTCCTAACGATAGAATTTATTTAATAATCCATGTCCTTTTTTATTATAAAAGGGATTAATCTATCATTTTTCCCTTTTCCTTATGACATAATTTATATAATAAAATCCATGTCTTTTTATATAAAAAAAAAACTTAATCTATCATTCTTTTTTCTTTTTTTTCTCTTTATGATAGAATTTATATAATAATAGTTCATGACCTTTTATAATAAAAAAAACCCAATCCTTCATTTTTCTTTAACCGAGGAATCGTCTTTTCCATAGCTTATTTCCTCTTAGGATGACACCTAAGGCTTAGGACGTCAAGGAAATCGTCATATTTTCTTTAATTTTCCTGAAGTGCTTGATGTTCCTTCTCATGGAACAACCCATCACTTGTCTTAACCCTTATCTTCTTGGTAGGGTTGAGTACAATCCTTTGATCTTTATATATATATATACTTCGATGCCGCCAACGGGAGTGTGCTATACTAACATTAGGTAAATACATAATAAATTTCACATTTTAATCATGTGTATGCAAAGTATAATATAAGTCTTGACATATCAATCCGATGGATGGTATATTTCTTTTCTTTAAATGAGGTATGTTGATGGTGATGTCTTTCTAATTATACTTTTAAGGAGGCTATGACCTATAGTCCCTTGACAATTAACTCCTTAGGTTTGTTTTCCCCGTGTTTTAACTATTTCCACTTCAACTCCTTAAATCCTTTATGTCAACGCTAAAATTATTGCACTCCCTATATCCAGGATTAACCATACTAGGACTAAATATTAAGCTAGGGTGTCCTAGTTGGCATAAGTTCTAGCAAAGCGAGAGCCCCTTGTAGGTGTGGAACATTTCTCTAATACCTCCAAAGTGTGTAAGACTATGGTATCAATTATGGTTCTTTTACCTGTTCACTTTTTAGCCCTTGTGGGTTTATTTGGCCCCTTATTAAGTTGTGTCACTGTTTTAAGTCTCCTAAGGTTTTCCACTTAGGTAGTTAACTTATATAAGCTGCAAAGTTTTGTTTTCGGTGGGGCCTTAGCCTTGAGCTCCTCGCTACAAAACAAGTACAGTAAAAATTTGAAATTTACAGAATATCTAGGGTATGCAAGAGGGATGTTACATCCTTTCCCCCTTAAAAATAACACTGTCCTCAGTGTTTCTATTTTCAACCAACTTCCTTCTTCTACTGAGTCATATTTTATTGTTTTGTCTTTCCTCTTCTGATCCCCTGAGATCCTTCCTAATTTCGCAAGTTGCAATTTTTGTCAAGACCTGTAGTTTCCTATAACAAGATTTGGGTCTACCCCATAATTCATTCAGTCAAATGAGTCAAAATCCCATAATTCAACTTAAAACATAAACAACAGGTCCTTTTGTAGCATCATATTTGCAAATTATGGAATCATCTTCTAGTCCTTAATTTTATTTTTATCATCATAATACATAAAAAATTTCTCAAAAATGTAATTGATTCATAAGTAATCCACTTGGATACTTAACTAGTCATTCACATAAGATAAACCTTTCTTCCACATTTACACATTAGGACATGTAACCATCTAATGACTTGGAAAATTTGTTAACACATTTTTCATTTTCGTTATTTTTCAAACTCTCACATGAGTTCTTTTACCAGTTCTCGTGTGTAATTAGGTCTATTTCTAAGGTTATTCTCCCTTTTGACCACTAGTCAAAAGTTTTATCCTTAGTGACATCAAACAATGTCCTGTCTTCTAGATGTCCATCTTTGCCGAGGTCTTAATATTGATATCATAACTCTTACATGGTTCCCCTCAAGCCTCCTCGCTTGAGTCCAAGAATTCCTTTCTACCCAAAAGTACGGTAGAGTTAGATCATCAATTTTTTTCTTGCCACACCATATGCCTAACACCAATGTGCTCACATGGCAACCATTTTCCTAACACCAATGTGCTCGCCTGGCAATCACTTGCCTAACAACATGGTGCTCCCACATCATGTATTTTCCTTATTCGTTTTTAATGTTAATTACAACCTTTGACTATTTGTGGTACACATTCTTTGGTGCTTAACATCACTTCACTGTCGCTGTCCCGATTCATAACATTGGCTTCACGGTTAATATAATTATTAATTAACATCTATAGATAGACGCAATTTTCATTCATTTTATCAACATTTCCTAAATTATAGTGTATGTACCCTTACCATCATTCATGGTTCATACAATCTCATAATTCATTCAGAATAAACCACCACTTATTTACAAGTGGATTTAAATCTTTGTCTTATGTTGATCGTGAGATGGTCAAAATCATAGTAAATCCATACAATGTCAGTACATAACACCACAATCCACAGTTAATCCTAGGTTCATAAAAACCTCGAAATACAAAATTTATAATAAGATAAAAAGTAAAACAACACTCATTCTTGAGTTGTTTAGCTCCCTTCTTTAAGCCAGTAAATTTTTGAAACTAATAGTCCATTTTCACTTGGTGGTGTTCCATGCATACTCCTACAAGTTAGTCCATAACATTATCCATCGTTCATTCACTTATCATTTTCAAATATTAATAGAAACCTCTTCAAACTCAGTCATTATATCTGTAACTCGATCATTAAATAAGATATTTAGATATCCAAACTAAAATGATTTCAAAGTAAAGCTCTTACTCTATCCTTTGGCATTCAATCAAAATGATTCAACTAGCAAAATAATTCAGAGACGATATTTTCCCTTTAGATCTGTTCAAACTAAATCACATGTTAAGCGCATGCGTCATATAAATGCCATCAAAATTTTGTTAGATATAACCCAAACCCGAATCAATGCATTAGCGGAATTTGGAAACCCTGACATGTTATCAAACCTAAGGCAAGTCCAACGCTTTACCAACAATCTCAACGACAACGTTTATTAGATATATTCAAGCCAACACAATGCATTACATATATTGGGAATCAAACGTTAAAGTATATAATCCATAACCAATCATGGTATCAAATTCGTATGCTCTGATCCAAAGGAATTTACAGGCATCGAATCTAGACATGACTTAGATGGAAGGCAATTAAACAATTATGTGTATCAATATATTATAAATAATTATTAACAACTGACCAATCGTAGCTATCTAGTTTCAGCAGTGGACAAGTAATAAAAGTTAATTTATACATGTTGGCTCTCCCCTGCAACACTAAATGTAACTACGAGCAACATCTACACACATGGAAATAGTTTTATGTATGAAATGCTACAAAATTCTGATTACACAAGTGTGATTTACTATAGTCAACAATTCACACATCTGCACCACCAATACAAGGTTGATTGATTCCAAATCGATTTGGTCTTTAATAAAACTCAAAACATAGATGGTATTTTCATTTGGAGATCATACTCCTAAAGACGTATGTCAATTAGAAACATAGTATGCAGAGTATAGAGTGTTTAAACAACGCAAATCTCTATTGTATTTATACATTGGATCTAATCACCAATTTAAACACATGACAAGAAATCGAACCAATTATTCGATATATAAAAATGTCAAAAAACAAAATTTATGCACAAAATAAACATACAAATGGAAAGCGACTGCTCAGTTAAGTACTCTCTAAAAGTTGATAGCAAGCTAGCATAAAACACTCTTGGCTAAAAGAAAAAAATATTTACGCTGGATTTCGTTTGAAAAGAACAAATAAATTCTCATGAAAATAAGTACTCTCTGAAAACATAATAGTAAGCTATTATACAATGAAACATATGCACAGCATAAACCAATCTTGCCCGAAGGCAGATAAAACCTATGCAAGATTTAAAAGAACAAATAAATTCTCACGAAAATATATTACATAGAGGGATCACCCCTACTCAGGGATACCAACATCAAATCTAAAATAGTAATCATTTTTAGGAAAAGGGAAGTATTATTACCAATTTACAGAACCTGTAAACCTTTTTAACGTTTCGCTTGCCGAATTCCCTGCAACGATCTCTTTTCGATCTGTTGAGTATAATCCCTTCCTTGAATGTAAAACCCCAACACAAATATTTCCCAATTCGTTTCTCCCTATCCATTATTTCCATGCATCCACAAAATTCATTTCATTGGTTAGTCCTAAGATATTTTACTTTCTACTTCATGTTGAGCCCAAATAAGCCTGAGTGTTGTCACAAACACGCACTGATACCATATGTAACATACCCATATCAACAAGGACAAAATTTTGTTTGAATGACTAATTATGAACATCTATCCTTTAAGACTTGTGAATGATAATATAAGAATAAACACCTTATAAAGCATTTTTGAAGCATCATAAATCAAGTGTGTTAAATATCATCATTGTAATCCTACCATCTCTAAGATATCTAAAACAATTCTAATATACAAGACCTTTCTTTAAAAAGTATCAAGCCCATGCAGGAGCTTATTTGGTAGCTAAGGAATAGATAAGAGGATTGCTTCTGTACATAAAATTTTAACCTCACTTACCTTCAGTAAAAGAAAACTTGAGGCACTATGTTCCCATCTACTCAACTCAAACATATTAGACTCAAAGTGCACATGGTATTACAATATAAGTGTATCGTCAAAACAAATCTTAAGTTGTAACATAGGAAGGAGAAGGTATACTTATTGTGGTAGCTTCATTCCACCATTCTACTCATGTGTACTTTAAGTAAATTCGTAAGGGATTTTAAATCCTGATATCCATGATTTTTTTGAATCCGAGTAAACAAGCCTTATAATGAAAGATCATGATGCATAAAGAAAATCAGTACATATGATAATGTTTAATGAAATTCTGTACAATTCGACATCAATATCAAAGCACAAATATTAAGATGAAGATAACAACATAGGTGCAAACATAAGGGGTACACCAAAGTACGTGGTTCACCCAATCCATGGGTTACATCCACAAAATGGTCACATGTTGTGACATTTATTTTATTGAAAAGTTACAATCCACAACATCAACGTTGCTATACTTTCTTTATATTATTCTCATCGACTCTCTCACTGAGAGTACCTCTCAAATAAAACTAGGAAAATTCCTGGTATTGAATTCAGATCAATTGATCATTAGTTATTTATACAACATATTAAAAAAATAATATTTGTAACCATGTTTTAACTCAAGACTGGAACCTTCCTTTATTTTTATTTTTACTAACTAACCTATCTAGGCTAGGATGGTGCCTTCGTTATCATTAGTACATAACTTATAACACAATCAAGAAGACTAAGTACTTCTCAATAACCTTTACACACTAAGGACCACCCTACATATACAAGTTCAATCCATAGTTGTACTATGTAATGTAATAAACCTGGTATACCCCAATGCCATTATGAGTGAAAAATAAGTAAAGGATTTCACTTAGCTCTCACTACAAAATAAGTCAATCATGTTAATGGCATAATTTACACTGCATTCCAATTTGACAATGTAAAACAATCATTAGATAATTTACATTCATCCTCCTCGTTAGAAAACCAAAACATGAATATTATGCTTTTAGTGTTCACATGTTTAAGTAATCCCCTCAAGGGTAGAGTGCTTAGGTGTAGCAATTAACCTGTCATTTGATAACCTACTCATTTCTTAATTTAATCACACGGTTACTTACATTAACAAACATCTAGTCTTAAACACAAGGTGTTCATCAACAAGATACTTAAACACAAGGTGTTCCGTAGTATATCTTAAAATTCCCCATCAACATTATACTAGCTATCTTAGCTTAACTCCCATACATTATCATTTATATCTAAAATGCATGGTACACAAGTATTTTTACCTTCGAGGTGTCTTTACAGGTGTTATAGTATGCAAACAAGGTAAATGATGCAGCCATACTTTCTTTGGTTATCATTGTCCCCATTGATCAATTTCAAAGGTTATAGTGCTATATGATAAGAACACCAGCATTACAAGGAAAAGAAAACATTCACACATCAAACAAAAGAGATGCCAAGACATTTAAACACAAATAATAAAGACGCAGATATACGTGGTTCACCCCTAACCCGGGGTTATGTCCACCGAAGCTGTTAATATTTCTTATTAAATCATTGTGCAGAAGGATACAAAACTGCAGTTGGTGTACTGCATACTTTCCACAAAAGTCTCCTATAAAGAAAATGATAGATTTACTAATTCAGTCACTTGGGAATAATGCAGGTATACATCCTAATGAATTCCGATATCACAAGGGTCCCTAAACAATATATATAAAATAGACATATACGTTCATAGATCATAGGTGAATATTCAGTTACTCATGAATTACAAAAATCATAATATTGAATCACACGAATTAGGAACTTCTTAATATATATATATATATATATTCCTATACCATCGTAGGTTTTTATAAAAAATTCTTCAGCGCCATGGTAAGTTCAAAACAGCATTCAGACTACATTTAGATCCATGGAACATGGTAATTTCTAGATTGCAATAATACCAGTAGTTTGGGTCCAAAACAAATCCTAGGGGGTAGACTAAGTTTCAGATCGAAAATACAATACACACTTCCATTGCTGCGACTATGGAAAACATTTGATCTAAATATTAAGCTATGCCATCTAGTGAATGTACTTGACTATAATTTTTGGAACATTTAGAACAATCCAATAATTTCAAGCCTCCATGAACTATGCAGTCAGGACCATGTGGCAAGAATCCAGACACATAGTGCAATGACTGCATAAGATGTGCTTTGTGCATTCATGAGGAGAGGCCGCAAATCGTGTGGGACGTCATTCATGAGCAGAGGTGCTTGCGTATTTATTCCATCCCAAATCACAATGTCAATAACAAAAATGGGTAGCTCCAAACATGGCATCCACGGCAAAGGATTCTTCTTTTTAGGAATAGGAACTTAGGCAGCGAAAAGCCATCGCAGTCATCCCAATCCTAGAATCAAATAAATAAATAAAAAAGAAAAGGTAAAACCTCTCGCAGTCAAAGGGTAAATATTCTAACATCCCGAGGCTAGAAAAAGACTTTCGGATATAAATCTATAATGAAAATACTTTGAGACCATAAGAAAATGCATACCCACTTGGTTCACAGTTCTAACATCTGGTTCATTTCCCATAAGGCTTAGTCCACGAGTGGGGCGATTTAAAGACTTGCTACACCATACCCAATGAGATAAATATATATATAATATGCACAAGATCAGTAAGGAAGAAAAACACCCTAAAATGTAAACCAAGATCGATGAAAACTAAGATTCTGGTCAAAGGAACATCGATCTCAGTTTGATGGAAGTCTGGCACTGTGTAGCTTCGGTCTTAAGCCAAGGTGAAGGCTTACCACTTTACCAGAATACATATACATATATATAAATTTCAACTATAAAACGACCCATACCAGGAAGATACAAGCGTAAGAAGGTCAGCTCATACCAGGTTTAGTATCTTCGATTTGAAGAACAGCTCCAAGGATAAATTGGAAGCGTTTACAAGGTTGAGATCTTACCCAAATAAGAGCATGGGCACAATCCTGGTCAAGGTAATTCCATCAATTATTTGCAAGTGCAAGTGTTAGTTCTTCTTCCCCCTTTCCTCTCCAATAGGAAGGTGTATAAATGTCTCTAGAAAAAACCATAACGCCTCTATTAACACCTATGCATGCCCCGAATTGCCTCCTCAATAGGTGTTTCTTGTTCAAGGAAATTAAAATCTGGTGGTTAATAGTTAATACAAATCGTGGGAAGTAATTAAATGCCTTCATAATTCTAATAACTGTTTCCACCATCATTTCCTTTTTCCATAATCAAAGGAAACTTAATGATGAGTATAAGATAGGTCAATCATTGACTAAATATCCTCTAATGGATCCTAAACCCATGGCTATTATAGGGGATAGAATCATACTCCATTAATATGGGTATTCGTTCTATAACGGTTATCCATATGTAATAAGGTACATATCTGTGTAAGCAAATTTCCTCGGTTATATTATATATATTTCTTTACTATATGGTGTTCCACTTCCATACTTACTATTATATAGTGTTGCCGTAAGCATAAAAAACTATAACATGTTCTGCTTCTCTCACTATATAATTCATTTCATATATATATATTCGTTGCTATTGCATATATCATGCCTTTTTTTATCCTATACATATATATGTCTCTTAATTCTTTGGTTTGTTTTCTCCTTGGTTCTTTTTATAATCCCTCGATCCTGTTGTCAAGGTTACTATAATCAAGGCTCTTAGATCATTCCTTAAATACATTTGAATTTAATTAGCTGGCTATTGTATTTTAATTGGGGCTAAATATGGCGACACGGGAATCATGTAGGACGCCCTAGTTAAAACGATGCTAGGGTTATGCTTATCAAACTCAAGGTTCCTTAACCATTTTTTGTTCTTTTCCCTCATGGGTTAATTTGCCCGTCGTTGAGCTGCATCCAACTCTTATCTCTCCTAAGGAACTTTGGGTTAGTATCAAATGCAAGGTCTTACTGGTGGGGCCTTAGCCTTGAGCTCCTCACCAGAAGACGAATACAATATTATTCAATAGTTTACAATGCATTCAGGGGTCTATACGAGGGATGTTACATCCTTTCCCCCTAAAAAATAACACCGTCCTCGATGTTCCTATTTTCAACCAATTTCATTCTTCTGTTCTGTCATCCTTTCTTAATTTTGTCTTTCTATTATGATTGTTTGCTTTGTATTTCCTGTCATGATCCTACATTTAAAGATCATTCATATGCATGTATACTAGCATCAATATTAAAACAATGTAAAACTTCATAAATCAACACTATACAATGGTTCCAATATGTATGTCAGTTCTATTTGCCAAAAAAAATAGACATATTACCGCATAGGTACCAGTTTACCTGTAATGCACACCCCTTTTCGCAACATTATTCCTTTCTTTGGATGTCCTTCATCCCAGCACTCCAAGTGCTAATAGTAATTCAAGTACCAATTCAAGCCACCAAACACAAGGACGATACCCTTCCTAAGGCGTGTCTCCTTCTTGTGCTATTCAGGGTGCTTCGCCATTGATCCTTTCTCTGGATGTCCTCCATCCCAGCACTCCAAGTGCTAACATTAATTTAAGTACCAATTCAAGCCACCCAACACAAGGACGATACCCTTCCTAAGGCATATCTCCTTTTTGTGCTATTCAGGGTGCTTCACCAAGCCGAGGCAATTCCAGTTCTCACATACCACCAGAGCTCCTAGAGGTTATTCTCTTCACAGAGTCCCCCACTCTTGTGACAGTTCTCTCAATGTGTGTAGAATGAGTCTTAACCAAAATGTCTTACATCTAGGTGTCCCCAGAATGCATAGTGGTCCCTCAATGGCTAGAGGGAAAAACAAGGTAGCTTTCAACCACCACCTCCATCACCACTTCCTCGTGGTGACAACTTTATGCCCATGATATTTTTCTCATATATTCTTGACTCTTTACAGTCCTGTAGCTTTAGCACTCCTCAGGGCCACAATTTCCTATGCCTACAATCAATCCATAGGTGGTCAGTTTATCAAGAGAACATCCAAATTTTTAGCATACGTCATGTCTTACTTCATTTCTCATTCATCAGATAAGAGCCTTTTCAATTTATTTTTAATACCAGAATTGACAAGAAGACATTCACAAGAAGTCACAAGACCCTTTCAATTTCTTATAACAACACAATTCGCAAGATACCCCACAAAACCTGGTAAATTTGACAATGCAAACACCACCTTATACATTAACTTCAATTTATTATTTGCTTTTATATTTGTACTATTCTGTATCAACAGAAATATATGCAATAAAATTCATATCTTCAAGGAGTGCAACAAACTGTAATACGAGATTAGAGTACAAATCATATCTAACAAAAATCAGGATTTGAATCATTTTGCAAAAAAAAACGCTTCTGTTCTTGCCACATCTCAGCTTCCTGTAGAGGAGGTAACTACTAGCCTTTCAGTTTCACAGATACTTCCAAATGATTAACTCAATGTTGGAAATTTATAGTTCTGAAAAACTGTGTATAACTTCTTAGGAATGATGAAGCTGTCATATGTGGTCAGGATTGATCAAAATAGTGCATAAATTGAAATTATGCTTCTTATACCAATGAATCAATACTGTACTGAATAACAATTAACAAGTGCCTCACTAGAACTAGATTCTCTAGCAATTGCCTACACGATTATGATGCACATGTTTAAAGCCGTAATTCATTTAGCAAGTAGTACTGTCACTTATCATCTATCTTTGACTTACAAATATAATGCATATTTCACAATTATTAAGCCGCACAAAACAAAATTGAACTGCAATTGTATTTTAAGATGCTTTTGGTTTTTACTTAGAGGTATGTCTATCTATTTTGAATGCCAAAATATATGCAAGTAGATTTGCATGTTTAGTCATTTTTAGAAAAATGAATCTAATTCTGAACAATCCCCAACTACCAAATTTAATGCATAACTTAATAACTACAACTCCAAGTCTCAAACATGCAATTTTAGAAATTGTTGGAAATATTTGGTGATAATTTTAAAGAACATTTGCAGGATGAGTCAAGATCAGAATACATCCTTCATGGTATTTTCTTATGAATCAACCAGGATATCATCTCAGCTGCATCTTTGATCTGGTTGAATTTTTCTATGGTATTCAAAATTAAATTTCTCCTAAGATTTTACTGCTTGAAACATCACCAATACATAATGGACCATTGCAACATGTTTGTTAGTGACTATAATGTAGTCAAGCCGTTAAACTTCTATTTTGGCTACAAACATGGTTTGAACCAATTACAATGCATAAAGATTACCTTATAACATAAGGAAACTTTTTAATATTCTACAAGAATGCAAAAGATATACGAAAACCTACAATAGAAAATACAACTTCCACTCATAAATATTGCACAGTATTAAGGGAACACCCTGATCCAATAATGTGGAACTGGGATGCTTTTGCCTTGGTGATTTGAGTACACAGATACAACATATTTGAAAACAAATGCACTCAATGATACATATGTGGAGTGAAAAATATGTTTTAAGGTATTATAGTCACAATGAATTGAAAAAATACAGTGCCAGAAGGCCTTTGTGGGTGAAAATTAATAGAACAAATGCTCACCTGTAATGTGTAACCAACCTTTTTATAAAACGTTGCGATCATTACATCTTTTCCTTCTCGTTCAATCTACATGGATTAATATCCAGACAAACAATCGACAAAGACAGTCAAATAGAGAATGTTTCCATTCTCAAAGACCATATTCACCATTAAACCTCATAGGCACAAAGGAACAAAAATAAAATATGGCTAGTTCTTGAACTCTTAACAAAACTCCTACTACGCATAATAGGAAAAGATCTTACCACACAAGGTGAGAAAATTTAGGAGAAGTTTTTCAACGATAGTACTTATTGAAATGAGCATGGGAAAATGTCAACAGTCTTTAAATATGTGATATGTTTTATTCAAACCTAGAGGAACACGAGGATGGATAATTTACAAAAACATAGGCCTCGAATAGGATATAAAAATAGTTCATTGAGGCTTCACGTTACTCATAAAGACTAGTCTTGAAAAGATTCATCTACATTCATGTTTCTCCTGCGATTAGAAAGGGAAATATATCTATGCATAAATTTTAAAAAAATAGAAGATTTCGGTCATGTAGATTTGAGTCACAAAACATTACTTGCAAACACATGATCGGTGGCTACCAGACCATCAATGTTAATTTTTGAGAACATAACAAAATCAATTTACAGATCTTGTTCAATATCAACAACTTAAATAAACTAAACTATTACCCGCACAGTGCTCACCAGGGAACTCAGCAAGAGCTCATATGGTGGCCACAAACATTTACCTTTCCCACCTCTGTGAACTGTTATGCAAAAGTCGAAATCGGGAGAGAGTACAAACTGATCTCGAGAGAGTACGAACTGCCGCAATTTCTCCCAAATGTAATCCTACAAAACTATCTTGTTAGCCCATTGTTAGGGTCCAGTGTTGTAGCTAGATCTGATACCATATGTAATAAACTTGATATACCCCAATGCCATTATGATTGAAAAAGAAGTAAACGATTTCGCTTAGCTGTCACTACAAAATAAGTCAATCATGTTAGTGGCATAATTTACACTGCATTCCAATTCGGCAATGTAAAACAATCATTAGATAATTTACATTCATCCTCCTCATCAGAAAACCAAAACATGAATATTACGCTTTTAGTGTTCACATGTTTAAGTAATCCCCTCAAGGGTAGAGTGCTTAGGTGTAGCAATTAACCTGTCATTTGATAACCTGCTCAATTCTTAATTTAATCACACGGTTACTTACATTAACAAACATCTAGTCTTAAACACAAGGTGTTCATCAACAAGATACTTAAACACAAGGTGTTCCATAGTATATCTTAAAATTCCTCATCAACATTATACTGGCTATCTTAGCGTAACTCCCATACATTATCATTTATATCTAAGATGCATGGTACACAAGTATTTTTACCTTCGAGGTGTCTTTGCAGGTGTTCTAGTGAGAAAAAAAGGTAAATGATGCAGCCATACTTTATTTGGTTATCATTGTCCCCATTGATCAATTTATAAGGTTATAGTGCAATATGATAAGTACACCAGCATTACAAGGAAAAGAAAACATTTAGACATCAAACAAAAGAGACGCCAAGACATTTAAACACAAATGAGAAAGACACGGATATACGTGGTTCACCCCTAACCCGGGGTTACGTCCACCAAAGCTGTTAATATTTCTTATTAAATCATTGTGCAGAAGGATACAAAACTGCAGTTGGTGTACTGCATACTTTCCACAGATGTCTCCTATAGAGAAAAGGATCAATTTACTAATTAAGTCACTTGGGAATAATGCAAGTATACATCCTGATGAATTCCGATATCACAAGGGTCCCTAAACAATATATATAAAATAGACATATGCGTTCATAGATCATAGGTGAATATTCAGTTACTCATGAATTACAAAAATCAAAATATTGAATCACAGGCATTAGGATCTTCTTAATATATATATATATATATATATATATATATAGATAGATAGATAGATAGATAGATATAGATATAGATATATATAGATATCTATATATTCCTATACCATCGTAGGTTTTTATAAAAAGTTCTTCAGTGGCATAGTAAGTTCAAAATAGCATTCAGAATACATTTAGATCCATGGAACATGGTAATTTATAGATCGCAATAATACTAGGAGTTTGGGTCCGAAAAAAGCCTAGGGGGTAGACTAAGTTTCAAATTAAAAATACAATACACACATCCATTGCTGCGACTATGGAAAACATTTGATCTAAATATTAAGCTATGCCATCTAGTCAATGTACTTGACTATAATTTTTAGAACATTTAGAACAGTCCAATAATTTGAAGCCTCCGTGAACTATGCAATCAGGACCGTGTGGCAAGAATCCAGACACATAGCGCAATGACTGCATAAGATGCACTTTGTGCATTCATGAGGAGAGGCCTCAAATTGTGTGGGACCTCATTCATGAGCAGAGGTGCTTGTGCATTTATTCCAGCCCAAATCGCAATGTCAATAACGAAAAGGGGTAGCGCCAAACATGGCATCCACGACAAAGGGTTCTTCTTTTTAAGAACAGGAACTTGGGCAGTGAAAAGCCATCGCAGTCATCCCAATCCTAGAATCAAATAAATAAATTAAAAAAGGGTAAAACCTCTCAGAGTCGAAGGGTAAATATTCTAACATCCCGAGGCTGGAAAAATACTTTAGGATATAAATCTATAAGGCAAATACTTTGAGACCATAAGCGAATGCATACCCACTTGGTTCACAGTTCTAACATCTGGTTCGCTGCCCATAAGGCTCAGTCCATGAGTGGGGTGATTTAAAGACTCGCTACAACATACCCAATGATATAAATATATATATAATATGCACAAGACCAGTAAGGAAGAAAAACACCCTAAAATGTAAACCAAGATCGGTGAAAACTAGGATTCTGTTCAAAGGAACATTGATCTCAGTCTGATAGAATTCCGGCACTATGTAGCTTGGGTCTTAAACCAAGGAAAAGGCTTACCACTTTACCAGAATACACACACACACACACACACACACACATATATATATATAAATTTCAACTATAAAATGACCCATACCAGGAAGATCCAAGCGTAAGATGGTCAGCTCATACTAGGTTTAGTAGCTTCAATTTGAAGAACAACTCCAAGGATAAAGTGGAAGCGTTTACAGGGTCGAGATATTACCCATATACGAGCACGGGAACAGTCCTGGTCAAGGTAATTCCATCGATTATTTCCAAGTGTAGATGTTACTTCTTCTTCCCCCTTTCCTCTCCAGCAGGAAGGTGTATAAATGTCTCTAGAAAAAATCCTAACGCCTCTATTAACACCTATGCATGCCCCAAATTGCCTCCTCAATCGGCGTTGCTTGTTCAGGGAAATTAAAATCTGTTGGTTAATAGTTAATACAAATCGTGGGAAGTAATTAAATGCCTTCATAATTCTAATAACCGTTTCCACCATCATTGCCTTTTTCCATAATCAAGGGAAACTTAATGATGAGTATAATATAGGTCAATCAGTGACTAAATATCCTGTATTGGCTCCTAAACCCATGGCTATTACAGGGGATAGAATCATACTCCATTAATATGGGTATTCGTTCTATAACGGTTATCCATATGTAATAAGGTACATATCTGTGTAAGCAAATTGCCTCGGTTATATATTATATATATATTTCTTTACTATATGTTGTTCCACTTCCATACTTACTATTATATAGTGTTTCCGTAAGCATAAAAAACTATAACATGTTCCGCTTCTCTCACTATATAATTCAATTCATATATATATATATATATATATATTATTTTCTATTGCATATATCATGCCTTTGTTTATCCTATACATATATATGTCTCTTAATTCTTTGGTTTGTTTTCTCCTTGGTTCTTTCTATAACCCCTCGATCCTCTTGTCAAGGCTACTAGATTGAAGGCTCTTAGATAATGCATTAACTACATTTGAATTTAATTAGGTGGCTATTGTATTTTAATTGGGGCTAAATATGGTGACACAGGAATCGTGTAGGACTCCCTAGTTAAAATGATGCTAGGGTTAGGCTTATCAAAATCAAGGTTCCTTAACCATTTTCTATTATTTTCCCTCGTGGGTTCAGTTTCTCGTCATTGAGTTGCGTCCAACTCTTACCTCTCCTAAGGAACTTTGGGTTAGTATCAAATACAAGGTCTTACTGGTGGGTCCTTGGCCTTGATCTCCTCACCAGAAGATGAATACAATATTATTCAATAGTTTACAATGCATTCAGGGGTCTATACGAGGGATGTTACATGTAAGTGTTTTATTTTAAAAGTAACATGTTCTTTGTGCCCTAGTGAAGTATCTTTACCTAGTGAAATTCCTTCACACATGTTGAGTTTAAATCTAATTACCACACCATTGAGATACATCAAAGTAGGTAAGTATGAATATCTATTTATTACAAATAAATGTTTCATTTTTAAGTTTTACTTATCAAAACCATTATACCCTACAGCTCATAGTAGATATGCCTATATCCATAAAAGGCATGGAGGTACAACAAATCACCTAAAATCATGCTTCAATATGTTTATAACGGGGTATCAACTCCCGCACAAGTCGCGGTGATTTATAAGAGTGCAAAATTTATGTATTTCGCGTATATAGTATATACTTTAAGTTCCACATACTTAAATCCCATATATCGTTCCTTTATAAATTCACCCTTACATTTATATATATAAAGTTCATATTTAAGTTCCAACCCAATACCTACAAATAAATATATTCTACATATAAGTTTCATCCTTTGGCTTGACTTATCACAACACAAACCTTCATGACGATCAAGATTTGGTGTAAGCACCAGATCTGAAACAGAAATCAAAGGTTAAAAAAGAACACACAGCTAAATGGAGTGTCGTCTCTAGATTGAATAGTATATCGAATCTTTACTGAGGAGGAGATCCATACTACATGCAATGCTTGAAACATTGATATCAGGTCTAAAATGCATAACCCTGATGCATGCAAGGTCAAGACCCATCTACGGATATTTACCACGATCTAAAACCAAGTAGCCGTAAATGACCCAATTAGTTCGTGGATCTAAACCCACCATCTGATTTATTCATTTTCATATCGCAGACAGCCATAAGAAGTCAAGGGTAAAATTTAAGAAATCAAGACTTGGATTTGTAGCTACTCACACGTAGATCCTGAATCCAAATTGCAAGCACAAAAAACAAATTGATGTCTGAACAGAATCAAACAGAAAGGATTTTATGTCATTGTTTAGAGCCAGGGGAGTTGGTCACATTCATTGTGCAGGTCTAATCAGGTCTTTTACACTACGCTATACTATTCCAATGAAGGTCTCTTTGAAACGTTGTAAAAATTCAGCCATTACGAGTTCGAGCCACCTTTTAGGGTATACGATCTCATATCTTAAATACCAGATCCCCAAACCTAAATACACAGCCTTAGGTATATATATACATATATATATAATACACCTCTTCTTGTAAATAGCCTATAGGAATCGTACGTACGCATAAGCAAAGATGAAACTTGGTCATACCTTCCACCAATCGTAGGTTCCAGGTGGTTTCTACTTCTCTCGAAATCGATATGGAGGAGTTTTGTTTTGGAATCCTGGCAAATCATTCATGTTCCATGTGTAGCATACCTTCATCATGTCGGAGAGGTATCTCCTGGCAATGCCAAGATCCTGCTGCTAACACCCCTTGTCAGGCAATGCAGTTTTCGCCAAATCACACAAAAACAAAATCCTCAACGAGTTGTAGACATGGTGCCCTTCCCCAGTTCCCTCCTCCTTCATATATATAAATTTCTTATTTAATGGGTAAGGCCACGCTCTTCCTATCATCTCGACCAAATTTTCTAAACATAGCATTGTCGTTGAAAGTGTGAGGCAGAATTTGATGCTAACAAATCCCATAATTCTGGTGACCGTTCATGCGCTAAATGGTCATGACTGTTAAGGTTTAGTGGTCATTTATTTCCTTCCTCTAATCCGAACCTCTCCTTATGTCAGGTCAATATCAAAGCACGAATGGAATAAAAAATCATTTTTTTGGTTGAAGGAATTAATTATGCATCTTCTTTTTTCCCACACTAACCTCTAAAAATATAAAAAGGTTTAAACTCGTGTCTTAATCCATCATAACCTTATATAATACTAAGAATGATCAATCCATCATTTTTCCTTTTTTCCTTACGATAGAATTTATATAATAATCCATGTCCTTTTTAATTATAAAAGGGCTCAATCTATCATTTTTTTGTTTTTCCTTACGATAGAATTTTTATAATAATCCATGTCCTTTTTTATTATAAAAGGGCTTAATCTATCATTTTTCGTTTTTCTTTAAGATAGAATTTATATAATAATCCATGTCCTTTTTTATTATAAAAGGGCTTAATCTATCATTTTTCCCTTTTCCTTATCACATAATTTATATAATAAAATCCATGTCTTTTTATATAAAAAGAGACTTAATCTATCATTATTTTTTCTTTTTTTTATGATAGAATTTATATAATAATAGTTCATGGCCTTTTATAAAAAAAAGACCTAATCCTTCATTTTTCTTTAACCGGGGAATCGTCTTTTCCATAACTTATTTCCTCTTAGGATGACACCTAAGGATTAGGACGTCAAGGAAATCGTCATATTTTCTTTGATTTTCCCGAAGTGCTTGATGTTCCTTCTGATGGAACAACCCATCGCTTGTCTTAACCATCATCTTCTNAGATCGTTATATATATATATATATATATATATATATATATATATATATCGATGCCTCCAACGGGAGTGTGCTATACTAACATTAGGTAAATACATAATAAATTTCACATGTTAATCACGTGTATGCCAAGTATAATATAAGTCTTGACATATCAATCCAGTGGATGGTATATTTATTTTCTTTAAACAAGGTATGCTGATGGTGTTGTCTTTCTAATTATACTTTTAAGGAGGCTATGACCTATAGTCCCTTGACAATTAACTCCTTAGGTTGTTTTTCCCCGTGATTTAACTCTTTCCACTTTAACTCCTTAAATCCTTTATGTTGATGCTAAAATTATTGCACTTCCTCTATTCGGGCTTAACCATACTAGGACTAAGTATTAAGCTAGGGTGTCTTAGTTGGGATAAGTTATAGCAACGCGAGAGCCCCTTGTAGGTGCGGAACTTATCTCTAATACCTCTAAAGTCCATAATACTATGGTGTCAATTATGGTTATTTTACCCATTCACGTTTTAGCCCTTGTGGGTTTTGTTGGCCCCTTATTAAGTTGTGTCATTGTTTTAAGTCTCCTAAGTTTTTCCACTTAGCTAGTTAACTTATATAAGCTACAAAGTTTTGTTTCTGGTGGGGCCTTGGCCTTGATCTCCTCACAAGAAAAGAAGTACAATAAACATTCAAAATTTACAAAATATCTAGGGTATCCAAGAGGGATGTTACATGTAAACTACCTCAATTTTTTTTTTCTTCTCTTTCTTTACAAGGCATATAACCAATTTATAATTCCTTTAAATCTTTAAGAGGTAATTCAGTCTTGGCATAAGAATGGTAATTTTAGCCTTGTCATTATTTTGTTGAAGCTACTATCCTTTTAAAAGGAAAGTAAATTTGTAGTTTAGTATCTGAGTGTTGCAGTTTGGATATGTTTTACTTGCGGGTTCCAATGAAGGCATAATGGACCATAGGGATGATAAAATCACTTATTGAGCTTCGGCTAACCAAACATTTTTATGTGACACGTGCTCCAAGAAATCAAAAATGGAATTCCAAGATAAGGATATTCCTACTCCCCATTAGAAGGCTGGAACAACTCATCTCTGTAAAAAAAATTACGGGCCAAGCCCCAAGATCAATGCCGAGAACCTTCATGTCTCCACATTGCACTAGAGAGGTCGACAAACAAACAAGGCAAAGACCAAAATCAAAGTTCATGTATTAAACTCGCGCAAGGAGGAATTTCCATGCAATTGTCTTAAGGCATCAAAGGTTATCCCAAGTTTAAACGTGGGAAATCCTCCCTCTGATGGAAAAGTTGTATGCTTCAGCTCAAACCAAAGTTTATAATGTTAAGCATAGTTTTAATATGGTGTCCACATGGTTCCAAAGGAAGTTCCACATGGTTCATGATCACGGTTCCATCAGCCACGGAGATGACTTACTGGAGCTCCACGCATGGGTTGAGAGGTCCACGATGGGGTGTCCAGTGTGTCCTAAGTTGACCTTGTAGCTGTCACCTCTTATTGATTTCGCAGCAGGCGGTAATTATTATGATCCCAATGATCACATGGGCCGCGGTGAGTTGTTGTCCACTGGAAGCTACTGCAGTACGCTTGTCATTAGTATGTATTTAGCGTTACTGTACTTACAACCTTTGGGGGGAAGAGAGACTTCTTGAAGGCTCAACTAGATCTTTGGCATACTCGACACTTGGTGTTTGGTTCTGGGAAACCCTGCAGGGGGTTTGGAGGAGGTATCAGTGCTGGCTCTCCAAGCCTGAACCCTTTTTCCCTAGGTAAACATGTGTTTTCGCTACTACTAAGTTAGATCTCAATTCTTAGTCACGTTTTCTTCCCATTACAGAACTTAACCCTTGCCCTTGATTCGCAGGTACCAAGTGCAGGCTTAGTTGGACGAGTGCAAGAAAATACAAGGCGTTTTCACCGGTAAGTGGTTTTTATCGCCCCTATGGTGTATTCTGTTGGCTGTGGGCTCACCAATCCAGAGGAGTGGGGATCTTCATGGTCCGCATTTGTAAAGGAATCTGGGGGTTTCCCAAAGTTTTGGGACTAACAGCGCGGATGGTATTTTAAGAGTGCATGGCACTAAAGCCACGGTGTGGCAGACTCTCAGTCATGAGTGATTTATGGTATTTTGTTTTCTCTGTGTATATATGTATATTTCATGATTGGACTGTCAGTCCTCTTAAGACTGTAATGTACTCCTTTTTGGATTAATGGCTTTAAGCCGAGAAATTGTGGCCCTGTTAAGTTTTCTGAACTCTTTTACAATGCTATGAGTGAATGGACTATCAGATGAAAATTTTATTTTGTTTTCTTTTAAAAAGGATTTTGCTGTGGATTTTTGTTTGGAAATGTGTACCATCACCGTATTAGTATCATTTAAAGGTTTACTTTAAGTCTTTTGAAGAGTATAGTCCACCTGCATTAATAGTTTCGTTATTAACAGTTTTATCAGAGTATCCTAAAGTGTCTGTGTAACCAACATTTGACGAGGCTCATATCCTATCCTTACCTTCCCTCAATCCTTATGATGGTTGCACCATCCATTGGTCCTTCCACTCAGATTGATGGGGTGGTTGCTAGTCCCACCTTAAGGTCTGATCGAAAACCTAGTCAAGTGGGTTGGTACGAAACCCTAGTTTGACAGTGGCAAAGGTGTTCAAGAAAGAGACATTAGTCCCCATGATTTTCCAACTCCATCAGAGTGAGCGAAGTGAGGGGGAGGTTTCGTGCCCTAGGGCTTCATCGATTCCTTGCAAATCATCTATCAGATTCCTACCTCGATCTCAACCCCTTTTCGGCCGTCACTTCCTTCAGTGTAAGAGATTAGGGTTCTCATTTTCATTACACACGTGGTCGACGAGAAGTCAAATTCTGGTTCATGTGGCTTAGGTTTTGGTTCTTAGCCTTCCACTATCTCCCAATCCACATCCCGTGAAGTTGAACCTATTAGCTTGAGATGAAAATGGCATGACAATAACATTTCCCTTGGGCCTCAGTCGTAACCCTTCCTAGGGATAAAACCCCACCAAGGGCTAGACGTCAATGGCTTGGTTAAAAAGGAAAAATATTGACTGATAATCATCATGGGATGGGCCTTTAACATGAATTTCGTAGGTTGACACAAGTGCTGGGTACTAAAAAAAAAACACAAAAAATAAAACTATGTCTCGAAATATAAAATTCACCATTGCAATTAGGAATCCAATCTAATACTAGATTATGCAAGCAATGTAATTTAAAACTACCATAACCTAGGCATTTAAAATTTAAGGTTATAACAACGATCCTCCTGATAACCCAGCCGTGTGGCTGTCAATAGATCTGTCAATTATAGGAAGAGGAAAAAAAAAATGTTTGTATACATATAATTTTTCTTTCTAATCATAGAGTATTCTACCAAATAAAAATCCTTACTTGCTACGTAACCAGGATATTTCACACTTAATAAATCTTAAATCTGAGATAATAAAAAAACTACACATTTCAATATACAAAAAAGAAAATCATTAAACTCATACTCAAAACCTGTAGATCTGTTGCACCGACTACAGTGGAAGTAGCCACGTTCCACCCAACCATAGACTAGGATTGGCTCCTTTGCCTTCTATTCACCCCCGATCCAAACCTCTCAGGAGATAGCAGGGACCCCTAAGTTCAGATTTTAAATCTCAGAACATTCACAAGCAATCATGCCCAACAGTAGGCACTCTCTCAGCAGAGTCCTCTTGCCCCAGCATACTGAGCAGTGTCCTTCCTACACTGCATGCTCTCATTTTTCTCTCTTTTTCTTTGGATCCTTTTTCTTTGCCTAGGTATTTCCCATTAGCCCTCTCCCCTTCTTCACCATAATTCCCACGGCTTAATTGCATTCCCTATTTTTTAGGGATGTGTCTATGCTGATTCTACGCATCTGACACTTTATTATTTTTCAGTCCCTAAAGTTAGCTGGTCCTTTTTCCTTACTGTCTCCCGCAGGTTTCCTCTTTTAACCTGGCTTCTTCCACCATATTCGCTGCATCAATAATATTTTTATTATTCATTGTCCTTAACCCCCCCAAGGGTAATTATTACATCAGTCCTCCCCGGACTCTTTCGCTGAGTCATTAACAGCCATAATTCATCATACATAGACAGTAAATAGAAATAATAATAATCAAAATAAAACATAGTATGGGGGCAATACATTACACGACCTACCTTGGGAGAGAAAATAAAGCTCAAAGAGTGACATCCTAGATCATGAATGTTGTGTCAAGTCTTGAGTGGGTGATGACTATACATTAACTTTCCTCCTAAAATTTGCACCTCCACTATAGTATGTTGTTATATATTTTTATGAGGATGACCCTAAACTAGAGAGTACATAGTATATGTTTTCCTCTAGCTACAGGTCTTCCATTGGGCTGAGGTTAGGTGTTCCCCTACTAGAAGACATTAAATCTATTCTATGTGTCTAATAATTCTTCAACAAAGATGCTTTAGCTCCCCTACTATAAAAATATGTTATGATTGGAAGAAGAACCCTCCTATTGCATTCACTTGGACATTTTCTCTACAATAGCATAAACATATTTGTACCTTTAATGAAAGGGCCCATTAAAGAAGTTGTATGCCTTCATAGTAACCCTATTTCTAGCATCAACACTTCAAACCTTGGATCTAAGTTGTTTCTTTATTAAAATGGCATTTTTCTGGAAGGGGAAACTATGTTTTAGGCCTAGATTTAATATATTCCTCACCAATTGTTTCAAATATCTATCAAAGCTGCAAGGAATCTCTTCTAAATGGCATTCAATTCAGGATGAATGTTCCAATAGAATGTTAAAAACTGAAGCTAGATAGAGGTTTGCTCAAGTTGTTCAAAAGGGTTACTACAAGGGTCTATACTACCCATAATAACTTTATATTTGTTGTTTTGAGTGCCCAACACTATTTTCCCATGGAAGTTTGCCACGATTCATAAATGATCCATAAAGTACATTTATGGTACATTAACTTTGAAACAAAAGAGTAGATTATCAAATTTAAAAACTACCTAAACAATACCTTCTTAATAACCCAATAGGCATCAAACTAGCATCTATTACAATCCTTTCAAGGATATAAACTAATTGGGATATAAACCCTTAGCTATTTTTTTCCAATCTTGCCTAAAACTTTCTGGGCTCTAATTCACGGTTCAAATCTTGTTGCTTAAACCCTTCTCTAAAAACCCTCAAGAAAAACAAGGGAAAAATTGTCAACAAGTATCAACGTGGAAAGGGAGAAAGGTAGTATGGACAATAGAAGATTCCTTCCATCCTATGCTGAGAAAAAACACGTCAATTTCAAAGAGAAATAAATCCGAGATAGAGCAACAATGCTTACTGACATGAGCGTAGCCGAATGTTGTGCTCCAAGATTGAGATATATATTTGAAAGTACCTACATTACCATTGAAGTGAGGTTAACATTTCTATCATTTAAACTAAAGAGAGCAACAGATTAATATCAAGGAAAATATTTGTGCATTGTTTAGAAATTACCTCTGAATACCAGTGTTAACTGAAAATTGAACAACAGAAGAAAGAGTCGCAATGCGACCATGGCACTGGTGCATCACAATTGTAGTATATAATTTACACAATAGGTAACATAAAAATTGCTAGGGTTCACTCGGACAAGAACTAGGTGTGAGAAGAGAACCCTTCGAATGATGGGAGCAAGAATAATGAGCTGGAGACTCTCGAAACCTTTATAGATCAAAGGTCAACACTAAATCTAAATTAAAACCTCTAACAATTAGTATGTGGCATTAATCTCAATCACATCATTCACCTAGTCAACTGTGCCAAGAATCATGGATGTATTCTCTTACATGAAGTGTTGGGATAAACCACTCATCTTATATTAATACATATATAGTCCATCTTTGCATGAAGTTCTAAGAAAAATTTCCTTCCCTGTGGAAAAAAAAACATTTGCATAGGTATAGTTATCAAACCTCACTTCTAGGTGAGAAGAACCCCTTGACGGATAAGGGTAGCATCATTTGCAATAACCATCAAAACTATTGAAATGAGGTGGATGTTGTAATAAGAAAGAAATTTTTAGTATTTATAATAACAACCAGCAAATCAAGAGCATGTCCATTGAGCTCAGTAATATTTATTTGTATAAAAGAACTTCTTACCTTGAATTAGAAAGTTCTGGAAAACTCTCGTTTCCTTTTTTAGGACCGATAGGAACACCACCTGCAAGGATAATGATAGATATTGTTAACCAAAAATCTAATTAAGCATGGTCCTTTATATTGGTTTGAGGTATTTCTAAACTAGTGAGTTGATATCTAGCTAAATGATAGTAAATCCATGGGTGTGGATGTAAAGTTTGAGTAATAAAATGTAATTAATGAGATTGTATCTATAATCATATATGGACAACTATTAGTAATATATGTACCGCTATCAACATTAATATGTCAAAAAGGAAAATGTTTTGGGTAGCATTATAAATAATGTGAGGGAAGGCCTAGGCATAAAGCTTTGTAATATGTAAGGGAGCGCATATAGTGTTTCTAGAAGAAGACAAGTAACCCTCCTACATGCACATTAAATGATAATCTAGTCCTATGCTATTAGTTTATGAGAATGACAAGCACCCTGAAAAATGATGTCTAGGATGTTGTTTTACCAAACCTAGAGTTAGGGTCTATGACTTCATCTTCGGTGTCACCATATTCCTCATCAACATCATAATCATAATTAATGTTTTCATCATCATCATGTTCATCATATTCATAATCATCCTCATCCGAATCATCACCATCATCATCATCCTCATCATCCTCATCATCATCGTCATCTTCATCATCTTCATCATCATCGTCATCTTCATCATCTTCATCATCATCAACATCTTCATCATGATCCTCATCATCAACGTCATCACCCTCTTCCCCATCAACATTACCATATTCATCATCATACTCTTACTCCTCATCACCATATTCATCATCATCCTCATCATCATCATCATCATCCTCATCCTCCTCCTCATCATCATCTTCATCCTCATCCTCATCATCATCATCATCATCATCGTTGTCGTCGTCATCATCACCATATTCGTCATCATCCTCCCTCATCATCATCGTCATCATCATCATCATCATCATTAGCATCCTTGTCATTATTTTCTAGCCATATGCTCCTATTAATAATACAAATTTTAGGTGTCATATAAAGGATATTTATGCATATTTGTTTCATCCATCTATGTCAGATTTCATTTTAGCACTTTTAAGACAATTTCTAGGCATGTTCTATTAGGGATAATGCACATTTTTCCTAGCATTTTAAGAATTTTATGATGCTAAAATGCATAAATTTTAAATTATAATGATAAGGAAAAATATAGAATTATGGAAGTCTCTGGAAATTATTCATGAATAGTTCCTTACCCAAAATATTGTGGTGACATTCAATTTTAATTCAACTATTTTGTATAAAGAAAGGGGAGGAGGAAGTCTAGTCAAAGATCCATTTGGGGAAAAATGGAAGACTCTATGGCAGAGCTAGGATTTGATTGACACTCCTCCAATGAAAAGAATCTACACATGGATGAATCACATGATATGAACAGGAAATATAGAAATAAGATTAGACCATTTCTCAATAGATGGTTCGCTTCTCCTAAAAGGTTTAAATTTGCAATCTAAAATACTCCCTTTCAATATTGAGATTCACATAATTTGATTGTCCTTATTTCATTGTTGAATGTTGTTAATTATTAATGTGTGTATTCCCTCGAAGAGCATGCATCATTTTCCATTTGAACATCGAAAATGGGCTTTCATTTGTACTTTGGAAGATAGATGGTTGTCTCTATATGAAAATAAACTATTTGAGGATATATGCACTCCTTGAGAACTTGAAGGAGTTTGGTGGGAGTTTCTTAGGGATATGGTGAAGATGAAACAAATTTAAACCAGTGTGCAAAATAATGACTGAGATAATAAACATGATTTTTGGTCAAAGTTTTTTCCCAAAATATAACATTAAATTAAAAAATCATTATATCAACAATAAAAGGAATAAATGCATGTCAATGTTTGTGTGTTTTAACTACTCTTTAAATGGATGCAAGACTATATTGTTTAATATTAGGAATCTTAATTAACCACAAATTGATATTTTTCTTGATATTTAAGGATTCCTTTGAAAACTACCTCTATGCAATTTTGAGACAAAAAAATATCACATATTGTGACTCCTTAGGATGTGACTCCATCATAGGGTGCGACTCCTTAAAGTATATTTCTTCAACTCTTGCACCAACAATAGCATCAATACCGTCACGGAACATCAAAGATACAATAACCAATTTGTGTTTTGACCAAGGAACACAACCACTGATGTCAATACTCATCAATCTCATTTCTCCATGATCATACCCTAGCTTTATATCCCATAAGATTAAGGATCCAATGTCATAGCAGGTGTTAGATCCATCTACATGTATTATATCCTTTGTTATTATGTTCTCTTTATACCGATGATTTTTATTGTATTCTTTATTTCTTCCTTCATATTGGGTTTGTATCCCTCCTCCTCCATCCTCTCATGGTTATTCACCTCATGAGTTAGTTTAATGAAGCAAGGAACCTTGGGGCATTGCAACCACTTTTTATCTCTACCACTATCTAGGCCAACCTTTCCATGAATTTTATAATGGCCCTCTAAAGAGATAGAAACAAATATATCATCGTAGTGGTATTTCCATCCCTAATATGTTTAATATGTTTCCATGAGGTACCATCCTTATAATGGCCTTAATGGAGGATCATGGATTGAGAAGGTCGTCTCCTTCAAAGGTACACTTTTGGACTTTAATTTGAACTTTAAAAATACCTCCTCCACAAACTACACATGTCCTATTAAGGGTATCACTGGCCTATGATTCATTGTGTTTGTGCCATCGGGCGAATTTGAGAATTATAAAGGTGTCTTAGGGCCTTCCACACAATATATTATAAGGTGCTTGCAATCCATCACAAGTCTTACTATGTCCAAATGCGATAGAAACTTAATCCATCACATAGATTAAAAAGATAAACATTCCAAAAAATGCAACCATGAATAAACCATTGAAAAATCTCAATTTCTCAAGTGCCATGCCGAAAGACCTCCCATTTACAATCTTAAAAGGGAAATCATGTAGCTGGTGGATAATGTAAAATGTGTTTTATTAAGTTGGCAAGGGCCATAAATCCAATGCCAATCACTCGATTCCTTATTTGAAACAATTTTCTTGTATTACCTTTATGTTGTTATCCATCTGTTAATGTTTGTAGGTCCCCATATAATGTGCCATGTTGTTCGTCCATAAGTGAATTGATCCTCCTTAATCCTCGAATCATGCCTTCATAATTTACAAATATGCCTTGAAATTGGATGAATACTTATCTAGTCATATTGCATCAATACCTTCCTCTTACATCGAGTAATGTTAAACTTGACTTGGATCTTGAATGTATTTATTTTTTATGAGTAACCTAATTTTATTTCTTTTCAGGTTGATCATGGTTTCATAAAGTAAGGAAAACAAAATTCATGGTCATGCACTTATAGTTGGGGTATGTATTTTCTACCAGCAATGCATCGTCGCTATAGAAACAAATTTCCATCACTAAAGAAACATTATGGACTATGTGTCACTATAGTGATGAACGTCCATCACTATAGAAACACTATGGACTATGCGTCGCTATAGCGATGATCATCGGGGACATTTTAATTTTTTTTCAAAATTTTAAACTATTTTTCCATGAAAATTTTAATTTTAACTTATTTGTGGGAATTTTGAGCCATATGTAGTAGTGGTTCATAATGTTTTCCATGCATCCCTATTGAAGAGATATGTATATGATACTAAACATGTTATTGATTGGTTCTTGTTACAAGTGGATCCTGAAGGGGAGTTTGTACCCGAACCCCTTCATATATTGGACAAGAGAGAGGTTCATCTCAAGAAGTGCACCATAGTTCAGTTGAAAGTGCAAAGGAAGAATTTTGAAGCCGATGAGGATACTTGGGAGAATGAAGCCACCATGAGAGATGCTTACCCCACCTTATTTCATGATTCCATTCCTAGTCCCTAGAACACCACAAACGATGTTGTTCTAAGCGAGGCAGGATGTAATATCCCAAATTTTTGACCTAACACTTATGGGAATAATTCCCATTGTATGTGATGTTTCTTTGATGCTATATTTTTCATATTGGGCATAATATCCCACTGCAAATGAGTATGTTGATTTTTTTGATATATTTGGCATAAGCCAATACATATGTTTTTTATTTAGCATGTATCTGATTGCATGTGTTGGGTGTGGACCCTAAAGCACATGATTGATGATATGTTGCGTTGAACATGATTTCTAAAGAAAATGAGTAATTTAATATTTGCGTTGAGCACAAGATTTGGAAGTGCATGATTGATTGGATGTTAGTGTTGAGCACAAGATCTGAAGCACATGAAAAGATAAGAATTGGAATTATTTGGAATAATCCTTGGAACATTCCAAATTTTTGTTGAGTATAATCTATGGAACATCAGATCCTTGGCCATTGTATCCCTAAGTCTATCATACAAGTACATCGTAGAATTAGTGTTGAGCGAGGAGATATGGAATTTCACTAAGGTGTAACTCTGTGTTTTTTAGCATTGAGTATGGGATATAAATAAACGCTAAAAGTTACTGAAAATTAATTATACTGAGTGAAAATAACTCTGATAAAACATCTACCTTATCTTACTTAGTTTTAAGTTAAATGAAATTTCAAATTTTTGTTTCTCATTAAGCACTCAAGAACTACCACAATATACGAGGTAATCCAACATGAAAGGAGGTTTAGAGCTACCTAACTTAGTTGACCAACCCTACCTGAAGGCCTTAATAAAATAATTGGATAAGAAGCTAAAGAAAGAGCCATGTGATTCAGGATCATGCTATATGATGCCAAAGGTAAAAAGGTTAATAGTAATATATGTATATATATAGTTATATATGGTATGAATGAAAGAGTAAGAATATGTATTAATAATAGTAACTATAAATAATAATTGAAGGATCTATGTACTATTATTTACTAAAATAATTAATTAAATATCTTAGTACCTAAAAAAAGTAAAATAGGAATTAGTCAAAGAGTTCCTAAGTTAAGATAAATAAGTATTAATTTCACATAAATTAAGTTGAAGATTATTTCAAGAAAACAAATGATTCTTGATTTAACTGAAATTTAACTGTCCCTTTTCCAAAATATTGTCTATAAAGACCCAATCCAAAGAAAGGCTCGGGAATCTCATTTTTATGCTATCTCACCAATATTCTCCAAAGAGTTTTTGAGAGAATTTTCCCAAAAAGGAAAGCAATCTGATATAGAACCTGATCTTCCAGATATGTGAAGCCTTACCTTTAGGAGCTCTAGACTACTTGCATGTTGGAAACATCTCAGGGTGATATGGATTGAAACCAGGAACGGTTCTATATCATGGTTGGGAGGAACATGGTAGTTCCCAAGTTATTCGGTTGACTTATCTGACGCCATAATTATATTTGTTTCTATTAATATTGTGTACTTAAAGTGTGTAGGGTTGTCGCCATCAAATAAAATACACATTGTAGGTATGAGGGTTTCTAACTTCTCTTTAAGATCTTATAGTTTTTATTAAAGTAGGTTTATAATCGAAAGTGAAACTCTGTATATTGTTTATTTTCTTCACCTAGGTTTCCTTTTGTTTATAGAGCCTTAAGATCCTGAACTATTTGTATAAAATTATGAATAGATATTTTATATTACAGATTGATTTATTGTTTATACATTGACACTCAGCCATTATTTTATTATATAGGAATATTATAGCTTAAATCATCTTAGTATGTGATGTACTTATCTAACAGAGTTTACCTTATACTTAAACCCTAGTTATCTAAGATATCTAACTATTTATGTATTGTTCAAACTTAGATAAAATGTTAAACATAGCTTTCATAAAAATAGGAAAAATAAACCTCATTATCTTTTAAAACTAAAATAATATTGTAAACTCTACATCTAAAACATTCAGAAAGACAATTTACAAAATTATAAAGCTATAGAATAGAGATCAAATCTCTGAGTTCTAGAACTTAAAGACTATGTTCAACACAATTTAAAATAATTAAAATAAACTACAAACTAAAAGACACAAATTAAACCATAGTCTAAATCTGTCACACCATTAAAATGCAACTCTAAACATATATTTCCAACACTGGAAGATTTCATATTGCCAGCGTGTATGTTTCCATTTCCACTTTGAAATCAAACATAATCCACATATCGTAAACATTATTCAAATATTTCAAAATAAACATTAAATACATGCTAAAACATACAAGTTTTATTAAACCCATCCTAGCCATCGAAACCTATACAGGATTCATTGCGGGATAAATCTCACAAATTACATTATAAAAAAATTTAAACAAAACCCAACCATCGAAACCTGCGAAGGTTTGGCAGTAAGACAATTCATTACAAACATATCAAACTAGTAAAAATGATCAATAGAGAACCAAACACACTATTTTTAAAAATGAAACTATTAAATACATAGGCATTATGTATATCATTAAATAATCAAACTTAGTGCATCCAAGATTGAATCTTGTGAGTTTCCCAAAAAACAAACCCACATTAATTAAACACAAATATAAATCATTAATAATCCCAAAACTGAATCCTATAGGCGCCACGATTGAAAAAAACACCAACGTAATTAAATACAAGTCTAAATCATTAATAAACCCAGGATCGAATCCTCTAGGAACCACTTCTAAAACAAAACATAAATGTTACGAATTGCACAACAAGGGTTTCGCCTCTCAGGATTCTCAAAGGAACTCCTTTTTAAACCCACAGTATTAACAAAATATAGCCACGCTCTATGCATCATTTACATAGTCACATAATAACATATATATTCACAGGTTGTGTATCCATCTAAGGTCCGAGCTAAATATTCCAAGATCACGGCTGTAAGGTGAAAGCCCAACGATAAGATTTATTAAATCCCTACATAAACAATGCAAAATAAATGTGAAATACATAGTCATGCTATCCATAATGTCATTTCAAGTAATGGAACTATAAGCGTTATGAAACACACCATGAAGTTTACAATGCTTCCCATTGAAATGATAAACCAATACATTACAAAATGTTGCAACATTAAGACATTTTACACAGAACCAAAGTCTTACAAAAGAACCATATATAGTGGGATCCCTTGGATTCCCAAACTATCTAAAATCACATCAAAAAAAACTAATGCATTTTCCCCACCCAGAGTTCAAAACTCTGCCACAAACAAACACGCAGAGGTAAGGGCCTTTGTATTTTTTGGGGCTTACCTACAGAGAGGTTGCGCAGGCCACCTAAGGAGCCACCAATGAAGACATGTTTGAGCCACCCTATGTCACCTGCAAAACCAAATACCAAACACTCAGTATTATGACAGTCGTAGATGAAATCAAACAAACCATTACAGTGTTGAAAACCACGAGATGAAGTACCTCATGAAGGAGTAGGAAGGTTGTTGAAAGTTTCACAGCATAGATCCTTGGAGCACAATACCACCCATAAAAAAACTCGCCATGACCACATGAAACACATATATACCCTAACCAATGCTTGATTCCAAGTTCCCATGCTTCCCTAGAAGCATTTATGTCGCCACCCTTTCCTCCACCAACCACTAAATCAAAACCCATAGAGCTATAGTTTTTCTCATGACAAATTTTCGTAGTCCACCACCCCAATGTTGAAACTATAAAAAAACCCTCAATTGCAGGTTAAAACAAAGTTGTATGGCATATAACATATGCCATAAACCAAATATTTTTACCTTATATTTTTCCAAAAGAACTATTTACAAGGTTTTCAATGGTATATGGACCATGCCATAAAACCTATGCCTTATACCATAAATTTTACAAATTATACAATATATATGAAGTTGGATACGTTTTTAAACCTTAAAAATAATAATGACTACCACAAATTTTATAACCATACACTTATTCAATATTGCATAAACATAGTACTTAGAAATAGTTAGGCCTAGGACATAGTCCTCCTTTAACCAACTTTGAATAAGATAGTGTATTACAGATGTAGTGATGTAGGATGTCTTTACCTGCAATGATCATAGACAGACTTAACCGCCGAAGTAACCTGCGCAACAGTAGGAGCCTGCATTAGTCTACAATGAACAAATTAAGCCCCTCAAAGCAGCAGGAAACCTTACCTCTCCAAATGGACCCTCAAGGGATAAAAACCCACCACTCCACCCCTTGACATTCAAATGAAAGTCACCCTTTTTAATAAATAAAAAGATAAACAAAAAATAAGACATATAAATAGGAAGTAAAATGTAACTTAACCAACATCGAAAAATGTCCGATGCTAGTAGAGATAGGCAGAGTAATCATATAAAAAAATACAAGTAATATAACCACATCACATAAACATATCATCATTATATACGAAAACACATAAAAGGGAAAAATAGCTTACGACACTTAGATTTAATAACACTGAAAGTTACATTTCACAGAAGTTAAAAAAATGTCCTTGAAACGTAACATTTAACTAGCCTCCGATTTTTTTTATTTACAAATTTTAGGAACAATATACCTTACCTTGACGTTTTATAGAGAGGGACAGGGGTAGGATCTTCTAGAGCACCCTTATCCCTCCTCTTCCTGCAAACCCAAACGAAAAAAACTCAATTATTGTTAATTTCAAATCATTGCCAATGTAAAATGAAGCATTTAAGTATTAATTAAAACCATTACCTATTAAATACATAGTTTTGAAGGGAGAGGTCATGGCAAGGAAGGTCGTGGCACAATAACTGCATTACATCCTTCCAAAGGAATCAAGAATCCCAATAACATCTCGATAAAGATACAAATAGTACGTTGTTAGGATTTACGTAAACCAGGAAGAGATACCCATACGTCATCATAACTCATAAAGAGAGAGGAGCTCTTCGTCTCTTTCCAGCCACACAAAGGAACCAACAACCTATACATTTCCACAGTAAATAGAGAAGATCTCTTTGGCTCTTACCAACCCAACAAAATTTCAAACAATTTGTACATTTGCACCACGAACAAAGCATAACATGTCTCTGCCTCCCCACATAAACCAAGAAGGTAAAATGAGGGTTTATACAACCTACAAGCACATTAAACTTCTGTCCAAACCCTAGCTGCAATATGGACAGATGGACGGTGGAGAATGCATCCCAACATTTGTGTGGAACTCCTAGATGCATTGTCAACTCACAGCCAGGTCACGCTTTAATTGCCAAAGTCAACCAAGGGCATAGTATAATCACTCTCGGCCAGCATAATCATAGATTGTAATCCTTGCATAAACCATACATTATAAACTGAATTCCAAGAACCTTTGCATCATGAACCATGTCATCTCATTCCAAATGATTTTATTATACCAAGAACCTAAATATTTTGTAACCATGGTATAAATCAAATATTCCATATCCATAATATAAACCAATTATCCCAAGAAACATAACCATCATGGATCCTAGGATAAGGCATACCATAATCACAAACCATATATTCTTATTGCTAAAACATTTTTTAAGGGTCACCATATGGTTGTACCATATGCATTTACAAACTCTAATCCCTTGTGCTTAAAGGGAGGATCACCTCACACCATAGATTAGACTATGGAAAGGCCTAAGGCCTTTCAAATTTTCATTTAACCAACTTATCACATAAGATATGGGGTCAAGACTAAGGATAGTCTCTCTAAGCCTTAGGCAAGTAAAGCCCTCATAAAAATTAATCAATTAAGACCAAGTAAACGTATAGCATCGCCTACATGGGAATGGATGGAAGTTTTGAAAGGAGCTAGCCACTGCCGCATTCAACAAAAGCATTAATAACAAACATGATAAATATATTAAAGATTACAGAAGTAAATTATGAGGAATCTACTAGTAAGTACAGTAAATAATGCATGTTATTTTTTTTACAATTTTTAGGTGTGTTACATAATGGTATCAGAGCACGGTTGCAGTACTAGGAATAAATAGGATCAACACTTACAATTATAAATAAACTAGGAAAAATAGTTTTACTTTATTTGGTTTAAATTCTCTTACAGAACATAAAGAGAAGGATAATTGTATTTTGCAGGAAAACATAGCAGATGCAAGGATGTCTGCAAAAGAAGAACGTCACCTAGAAAATTCTTTAAATAATGGGGAGGAAAATTTAAGGGATGGAGAATTTTGGGTAGACTTAAACGAAACTTAAGATAATAAATATGAACTACAAAGAATTGTGAAAGACCTTAAATCATGGATAAAAAAGGATAAATAAGATAATGAATGAATTCTAAAATATTAAGCATAATGAAATACTAATCTATTAGCTAAGATATATAACGATGAAAAAGTAAGGAATAAAGAATTTGAGCATGACCTACCTAAAACTGCACCTTACAAATGTAAGTGAAGGAAGCTAGAATTTTCTAGAATTTTCCAGCCATAAACCTTCGACATCTAGTGAATATCAGTTAAACATCACTTAGGAAAGAAACAAGATTCAAGTGAAAGTAGTGATGATAACAAAAAGAAAAATAAATACATACGCTTTGAGGAAATCTATGGGTAGTTTAAGAATATTAAACTACCAATGTTGAATGGGTAAATTGAGAAAGGCAAAGAGGCAGAAGAATGATTGTAAGGAATGAAAAAGTATTTCCAAATATACAACTATTTCGATGAATTATAGGCCAAAATGGTCATGTATAATATGCATGGAAAGGAATATATATGGTGGAGAGATATAAAGAAGGTCAAAGGAATAAATGAAATATATATGACTTTGAAAATGTTTAAAATTATTTTTAAAAGAAAATACTTATCAGAACAATACTATGAACAGAAGGACAAATAATTTTATGAGTTGAGGCTAAGAGAGATGACTATGAAAGAACTCTGCAGTAATTTTCTGAGACTACTTCATTACATACCTTACATAATTGATGAAAAACCTAAAATACAACGTTTTCTTAGTTTTTTTCCTACAATGTTCAAAGAATGGATTGAGTATGATAATCCAAAGATGCTAGAGGAAGCGATGAGAAATGAAAGCTTATATTATGACCAAATAAAAAATAAAAGGACAAATGTACCAAATTGGAAGAATATAAGGAAAACTAATTTTGATCCAAGAAGAAAACGTAATAAATTCTAAAAAAACACAGGGAATAACTGTAGGGGGTATCAGGGTAATAACTACAAAAGTTTTAAAACACAAAATTCTACAGTAAAAGAACCTCCTACTGTTTTTAACAAGAACCTAACAAAAATAGAACCCTTAAAATGTTCGGAGTGTGTAGGGACACATTACTTTAAAGACTTACCTGTAAGAAAGAAGAATTTTAATGTTCAGTCTATCCAGGAAGAAGTTACAGTTGGAGACATGGAAAGGAGGATGCCCAGAATTTTTGGTACATTGGAAAGTCGGAAAGCATACCATTAGACTTCCATGGTTGAAATCGAAGGTATGATAAATAGTGATTCTATTTCCAATTTAATTGATCCAGATGCAAGTATGATTTATATATCATCTAGAATAGTTGTGTTATGTAAAATAGTATCGGAAAATTTTGATAAGTCGTGGTTGGTACAATTAGCCACCAGTACTAAACATAAAGTCACTAGTCTTGTTAAGAGTTGTAATTTGATGATGAATGATTTCATTACGCATGATGATTTGAATATTTTGCCTTTAGGTTCCTATGACTTGTTAATAGGAATGGAATGGATAGAAAAACACAAAGTAATGTTAAAATGTTTCGACAAAACCTTATCATGTACAGAAAATAATGGAAACACTATAAAAGGGATTCCTAGGAAGGTTACAACCACAAAAATATCTACATTACAAAAGAAAAGATCAGTACGAAAAGTATGTAAAGCATTTGTTTTCTGTATAATGAATGATAATGAAAACAATAATAAACTTAAACTAGAATACATACCAGTCTTGAAAGAGTTTGAAGACATAATTCAGTAAGAAGTCTCCAGAATTCCTCAAAAAAGAGACATGGACTTCACGATCGATCTGATACTTGGAGTAGTACCAACATCAAAATATCCTTACCGAATGAACATAATAGAAATTAAAGAGCTCAAATATTAGCTAGAGGAACTGATCAATAAAAAGTATATTCGACCTAGTGTCTCTCCATGGGGAGCACGAGTCTTATTTTTTAAAAATAAGGACGAAACCTTAAGGTTGTGCATAGACTATCAATAGTTAAATAAAATGAACATTAATAACCGATACCTGCTACCCCATATAGATGATTAGTTCGATCAATTCCACTGAGAAACTATATTTTCAACGATCAACTTAAGGTCTGGTTATCATTAAGTACGAATAAAGGATGAGGACATCTTTAAAGCTGCATTCAGGACATGTTATGGTCACTACGAGTTTGTCGTAATGCATTTTGTGTTTAAAAACATGCATGTTGCATTCGTGTGCTTAATGAGAATCATATTAATTAACTATCTGGATAACTTTGTCGTTGTTTTCATCGAGGACATACTAATATACTCAAAGAATGAACAAGAACATAAGGAACATTTAAAGATAATTCTATGAGTATTAAGAGGACAACAACTATACACAAAGTTAAGTAAATGTGATTTCTTTAAACATATGACTTAATAACTTGGACACGTAGTGTCCAAGTATGGAATATTTGTCGACCCCAACAAAATCAAGGCCGTCATTGAAAGTTCGGCTCCTAAAAATGTAACCGACATCAGATCATTTTTGGGGATTAGAAAATACTACCATATATTCATCAAAGGATTTTCTAAGATTGCCTACCCCATAACTTCATTACAAAAGAAGGGTAAAATGTTTTAATGGACTGAATAATGATTAGAAAGATTTAATAAACTAAAAAATCTACTAACTACCGCCTCAATCCTAAATATTGTTGATCCTTTATAGGATTTTTCCTTATGTACCGACACTTGCAAGGAAAGGTTAGGAGGGGTTTTAATACAAGAAAATTATGTAGTAGCATATGAGTTTACGAAAGTAAAGAACATGAAAAGAATTATTCTACGCACAATTTAGAACTTACTTCCATAATTCATGCCTTAAAAATGTGGTTGTTAAAATTGTTGTGCCATTTAGATCTTCAAGTAATGAGTCAAATATTATTGTTGCAGTAAAAGGAGAATGAAGATACACATTGAACAAATCAAACCACACAGGAAATGAATGAGTATATCTCAGATAATTACAATATCATTTCTATTGATTAAATCTGGTTCTACAATAGTTTACATAAGGAAGAATTCAAGTCCATTAGGAAAGAATTCGAATCTACCAACTAGATGTGACTGCACCTAACTCGCTAGCTAACTCAGGATGTCTCAATCAATATTGGAGTCAAAATAGTTAATTCTAGATGTCTAAACAACTTACACAAACAGGAATAAATAGTTAAGTCAGTCTAACTAAAGTGATAGGTGAACAAAGGCGCCTAATCCACATTCTGCCATGCATAACTAGCACCAACTGAACTAATTATGATCTAACTGAGTGTAACTAGAAATTAACTAAGATTAACTAGTTCCAACTCCAACTGACTGAAGGAGGTTGTTGTCGGGACTCCCAGTGGGTCCTAATATGTGGGGATTGGCCTAGGAGGTGCCTAATCTTATGCATGAAAGTGTAGTCAGTGGAAGATATCCTCTAGCAGTGTTCCCCACACTCTAGTAACTGGTACATGTGGCCCCATTCGTCCATGTGGACCCAATGGTAATTGTGGAATTAATTAATTAATTAAAACTCCTATTTTAGGATAAATTAATCTAATAGACAGTTTCTTCAAGGAAGGATTAATAATACTAACACCCCCTTGAATCCTAACTTGGACAATTGTGGGGCCTAGAAACAAGGCCATAAGTCACCCATATACAATCTAAAAGACATAATGTTGCTTAATAAAAGCGAGGAAACAGGGGGAAAACATCATGGGAAAACCCCCCCCTCAAAATAAGAAGAAATAGGAAAATGCAAGCTATCTTTAGAATAAAGAAGCTTCCTCCTTAGAAAAATAACTTGAGCAAAACACTCTTACAAAATCGCAGCTCTATGCAGCAGCATCGTCCATCTGTGCAGCAGCATCCTAAAGATGTGTATGTGAAGCTCTCAATGTTCTTTTGAACTGATGAATCTATATGTTTCTTCTAGATAGTTAACGTAGAGAATGATCATGTTTATTCTTAGGTGGGCCATGTAGCTGATCATTCGCCCTCATCAAGTATCACTGACCTATAACTTTGTTTCACCACTCTATAGGGAGCGAATATGTGAGAGATAGTGAAGCATGCTCATTCTTATATTGGGACCTTGTTCGTCTTCTATCTTCTGGATTTCCAACTACATCTAGGAGATTTTGAGAACATCTGGGCTTAGGATTTTGATTTGCAATGGATACTGGATCTGGATCTAGAATCTCATGATATTCAGTCTCGATAAAAGGATTATGTTGGATTTGGTATTCTTCATCTGAATATGAAACCTGTATCAAATCATCATCATCAAAAATAGGAGGAGAAATGGTTATACCTTTTTTTGTTGTTGATGGTTGTGTGACATACAAATGATCTTCTTGCAAATGAAAACTCCTTCCAATGAAGCATCTTCTGGTTGCAACCTCCATCAATTTCTAAGCTTTTGCATCTTCTTCATATCCAAGAAGAATGCATTCGCTACTTTGGGCTTGGAAGGCCTTCCTCTTGTCAAGTGGTATTCGGGCCCAAGATTTGGAACCAAAAAATCCCAAACGAGAGACATTGGGCTTATGCCCATGCAGTGCTTCTAATGGAGTGGCCCCAACCACTGATTTATGAGGCTCTCTATTCTGTAAATACGAAGAATAACTTATAGCTTAAGCCCTGTTGCAATTGCAACTATTTTCCCAAAAATTTTAAAATTTTGGACCCTCCTTTTAATTTTATCTTTCCTAGGAGTGTTTGGATGGGTGAACTTTGTTTTTTCCCTCTGCTACTATTTGGATTGTTTGAAGTTGAATTGAGGTCAACTATTTTTGTTCTTTTTGGAAAGCTGCTTTTTGTCTACCGATGCTTTGGACTATGGAACTTGACGTTTGATTTAAAAATGATTTTCTTTGTCGCTATCAAAACTTTATTTATGTCTTAATGGGGGTGGTATTTCTCTATGCGACTGCCATTGTGGAGGGTAAGTAATGAACTTCCTGATGGACAATTCTTATTTGCACCAATGCACTTTTATTTCATTTTTTTCTTTGGACTGTCGGTAATTTTTATTTTATCACGGTCGGATCATTAGCCTTCTATGTCACGATCGTTTCAGAGGATAGACAGAGAACGGGCTGATGGATAGTTTTTTCTTTTGTCGATTACGTGGTTTTATTGCTTCAAACTTTTTGCTTTGCGATGATTTTTTGTTTTGCTATCAGAATTTTTTTGGCAAATAGTCAGAGTTCTAGTCTCGAGCGACGTCGCCATTTCAGAGTCCTTGTTGTTTATCTCATCAATGTTAGAATAATCAACCCATAGTTTACTACCTTAGACATTAATTTAATTATTTTTGTCTTAGTTGGCTAGTTCATGTGTCCCACCTTATGCAAGTTGTCAATTACCTATCTATAGTGGTCTAACTTGCCTTATTTGACCCATGTAGCGCTTGGGAAACCTCAAGGAATCAAATTTGATTTATTCCTAGCCTCCTAAGTGCCCTTCTGCTTTTTCTGCTTTATTGCCTCCTTTTTCAGTGTTTTAAGGCAAAAGGAAAAGCTAGACTAGGTGAGTTTGACTAGTTTTTTGTCCTACACATCCTCCTCTCTTTTCTCCTTGGAAAAGCATGTATGAGTTGTCATTCCATCACTCTTTATCTTTCCTAATTCATTTTTCTAATTCGTGAACTCCATGACAGATTTGGGATCAGCTTTTTACACCTATGGGGGATTTGCTTAATTTTAGTAAGCCTGCTTTATGCTAGATTTGAATTACTCCTCGTGCATTTGAATCCCTGATGTATTTTATTTATACAACAACCTATTATTTTAAAGGTTTGTCTATTGTACACTGAGTTAATACAGTTTAGTGTTCAGCTCCAATTTCAGTCTCTTTTGTGAGTGATTTTGCATGATCAATTGTTAATTGTTGAGAGTAAAATTAATCTATCACTGGGTTCAATTTCCACATGGTATCAGAGCCATTATAGATCAATTTCTCTCCTTCAAAATTGTTTTGCAGGTTCGACATCAGTGACTGGGATCCTTCTACTGACAATCGGGACATATTTTCTAAGCTATGGATCAATCACAGAAAACTATCTTGACTCCCTTCAATTTCTTTGAATGGAAAGCAGAGATGGAGATACTGTTGAGAGAGAAAGGCCTCTACAGGGTGACTATGGCAACAGAAGTAGAGCCCAATGCAGCTGCAGAGAAGATAAAATGGCACAACATGAGGGATGAGGCCTATGGTCTCCTGTGTCTGAGTATTTCCAGAGACCTCCTTTTCCATCTTGATGGATTGAAATCACCGAACGAAGTATGGGAGAATCTTTCTGATCTTTTTGGAAAGACAGATGAGATGAGGGGACATCAAATCGAAAATGAGCTGATTTATCTGAGTCCGAATAGCTTTGAATCCCTGCAGCTATATTTCTCCAAGTTCAAAGCACTAGTTTTGCAGCTGAAACAATGTGGGATTGAAAAGAAGGATGATCAGCTCGTCTTGGCCATTCTCTCGAAGCTAGGCCCTGATTATTCAGTGTTTGTGTTATGGAAAGAAATTCGTATGGCTTGGGGTACCACAACAGACATCTAGACTCCAGAAATTAATATTTCCCAATATGCAATAGAAATAAAACATCTAACACTAAAGGATCAAACCTCGTACCTTATTCTGGACGGTTGAAGTAGATCCCCATTGAGCTTTCCAATCTTCAGCTTGAATTGTTATAGCACATCCTCAACAACAAGTAAACAATACAAGCATACTATATTTCATGGTGTTAGATCTATTCTAGCATATATAATCAATAATGTATAAGCATTTGACATATTCCAATGGATACAATATTCATTCAAATACACATTATTAGACAGGAAAAGATATTTCTATTAATATGAATCAGAGATTACAAGTGACAACCTCTGACGGCACATCTACGAACCGAAGAAACTGAATCCCCCACTTGGGCCTCCACCACCTCAATCCTCCATCACTCTGATAGCTAGCTCACTAGTTTGGGAAGAACACAACAGTGCTCCAAAGGGACAAAGGGATGCAGACTCAAGTATAGTTCTGGAAACAATGGAATATAGTTTCGATACTCTCAATTCTCTCTTCTGCTTTCAATGTCTCAATGGGTTCCTTATATAGCTTTTCAAATGGATACTGAAAGGTCGAATCCGTGCGATCTCAAGGAATATGGAAGGCGAGGAGTCATATGAGTTGGATCCAAGTCAAGGAATGCTCCAACAGTTTTGGATTATGTACACATCCCGATGTACGTGACTATAGAGGGAATATCCACGTATGTACGTGGTTATCAGGGAAAAGGTCGCGTATATCATTTTTCTAATGTTTTTAGGGATGGTCAATGATACATCAAAAGACAAAAAATGGTCCATAGGGGCTAATGAGTCTGCAGTGGGACAGGGGAAGGCCATACAATGTGTGATTCACCTAGTGTGATGAAATCCGCTATAACAGTTTGTTTCAACCTTCTATGCCACAAAACTGACAGCTCGAACCTGGAAGATGCCTAGCCTTGCAGATTTCATGGAATCTCTCACACAAGAACAGGATAAGCTGGTGATGATGGGCACCATCAAACCATCCAAAGATTAAGCTCTGATTGTTGGAGATTCAAAGGTGGATTCAAAAAGAAAAGAAAGCTAAAAATCCACTTGAGCAAAAGAGAGACAAGAAACAGTCTCCAAAGGAGCCACAAGGTTCCAAGAAGAACTACCAGAAGAAGAAAAACAAAGGTGAAATGCGTAAGTGCGCATACTGCAATAAGGGCAATCAAACTGAAAGCTCTTGTATGAAGAATCAAATAGACATGCTGACCCAACTCCTGGAGAAGAATGGCATCTCCCTTCCAGACAGCTCAAAGAAGAGAGAAGGAGGATCAAGTTTAGATGACAAAGAGAGAGTTCATGCACTGGTTGCTGGCACATCAAGCTCACCCAGTTTTATCATTGATTCTGGAGCTTCAAGACACATGGTTTCGACCAAGGAGGCCTTCTCCTCACTTGATATGTCGAAAGGACCACCTATAGTACTGGGAGATGACTCTCTCACTGAAATTTTGGGCAACGGGAGGATTGATCTTGATCATGGTCAGTTCAGCAATGTCTTGTATGTGCCTGGACTTTCCTCCAATCTCTTGTCAGTGTACCAGATGACCCACACTGGGTCTCCTAAGAAAGTAATATTCTCCCCTGATGAACTTGAGATAAAAGAGATCTCAAGTGGTAGAGTAAATGCAAAAGGAGTTCTGAATCATGCTCAAAAGGTATACATGTTCTCACACTTCCTACCTTAATCAAACCCCTCTGCTCTTCTGATTCATGCTAATGAGGCTAGAAAGCTTTGGCATGAAAGATTTGGCCACCTAAATTACAAGTATCTTTCTGATCTTACTAAAAAAGAGATGGTCATAGGGTTTCCCAAGATAAAATTTTCCAAAGGAGTCTGCCAAGGTTGTATCCTAGGAAAACACCCAGAGCACAAATTTGAGAGAGCTAGTCATGAGAGAAACTCTGCACCCCTCGAGCTTATCCACAGTGATGTTGTTGGCCCATTCCCTCATATGTCCATGAGTCAGGACAAATATGCATTGAATTTCATTGATGACTTTTCCAAGTATTGCTGGGTTTACTTCCTGAAACACAAGTCTAAAGTTTTTGGCCTATTCAAAGTCTTTAAGGCTTTGGTTGAGAACCAGTCTGGGAGGAAACTCAAGGTCCTCAGATCTGACAATGGTGGTAAGTATGTCAAGTCTGAGTTTATTAATTATTATGCAGATGTAGGTATTCAGATGCAGCATTCTATCCCTTACACACCACAGCAAAATGGTGTTGCTGAGAGGAAAAACAGATCACTGAAGGAGATGGCAACATGCATGATGGAGGAAAAAACTTTGCCACCAAAGTACCGGGCCAAAGATATCAACTGTGCAGCATATATTTAGAATATGGTGCCTCATAAACATCTTGATGGTATGACTCCCTTCGAAGCATGGAGTAGGCACAAGCCAGATGTGACCCATTTCAGGATTTTTGGCTCAAAGGCTTGGGCTAGAATTCCAACAGAGAAGAGGAAGAATTCGCAGCCCCAAATCCAAGAGTGTATTTTTGTTGGATACTCTAAAGATTAAAAAGGGTACAAACTGATAAATTTGAGCACAAACAAATCCTTCATCCAAAGGTGTGTTCAGTTTGAAGAAGAACCCCTTGCAGCAGTGGAAGTTGGAGAAGCCTCTTCTCCACCTGAACCTCAAGAAGTAAGTAAAGAGTTTGTTGAACATGCTGATTCTGATTTTTCTGATGGAGATGAGTTTATTGCAGACCCTAACATCCCTACAAGGCCAAAATGGGAAGCCAAGACACTACATGCAGTAGGAGAGCTAGCTGGGGATCCCAATGACCCAAGGAGGACTAGATCTCAATTTGAGAGTGGTCTGTGCATGAAGGATCCTATGTTTTCTGAAAAATGCTATTTGATGGTGGAGTATGATCCTCAAACATATGAAGAAGCAGCAGGAGATCGAAGATGGAAAAAATCCATGAAGGAGGAGTTCAGCTCACTCCAGAAGAGCAACACATGGGAGCTAGTGGATCTTCCCCCAGGGAGAAAGTTAGTCCAGTGTAAGTGGGTCTATAAGACCAAATTTTCTGCTAATGGTTCACCACTGAAGTACAAGGACATATTGGTAGACAAGGGCTACTCACAGGTTCATGGCATAGATTACAATGAGACTTTTGCCCCAGTGGCAAACATGGATTCCATTAGGATAGCCTTAGCCATTGCAGGCTCAAGGCAATGGGAGGTACATCACATGGATGTAAAATGTGCCTTCCTAAATGGAGATCTCACTGAAGATATATATATGCAGCAGCCTCAAGGTTTTTCTACTAACCATTCTCTTGTGTGCAGGTTGAGAAAGTCATTGTATGGGCTAAAGCAAGCCCCCAGGGCTTGGTATGCCAAGATTGATAGCTTCTTGCTATCACTGAATTTTGTTCGGTGCAAATCAGATCCAAATGTATATTTGAAGTTAGTTAATGGTTCATTAATGATCATTGTGTTATATGTTTCTGACCTCCTCATTACAGGAAGCTCAAAGGATGAGATTGATTCCTTAAAGGGTGCTATGAACCAAGCCTTCTCCATGATAGATTTGGGGCTCTTAAGTCAATTTTTGGGGCTTGAGATTGCTCAAACCAAAACTGGAATCAAGGTGCGCCAGTCCAAATATGCCTTGGACTTACTGAACAAATTCAGAATGAAGGATTTCAAAGCAAGAAAAACTCCTTTCCTTTAAGGAGTGAAGCTGGAAGAAGCTGATTCTTCACCTATGGTAAACAATACACTGTATAGGCAATTGATTGGATGTTTGTTGTATCTGACACATACTAGACCTGATATTTCTTATGCAGTAAGTGTGGCTTCTAGATACATGGATCAGCCTCATGATATCCATTGGAAAGCAACCAAAAGGATCCTTAACTTTGTTCAGGGAACAAGGACACATGGGATCTTCTATAAAGCAAAATCTGATCTTGATTTGATTGGATTTACTGACAATGATTGGGCAGGTGATAGAACAGATAGAAAGTCCACATCAGGATATGTGTTCATGCTTATAGAAGGGCCAATCAGCTGGTCAAGCAAGAAACAGAGTGCCATTGCACTCTCATCTACAGAAGCAAAGTACAAAGGAGTTGTTAATGCAGCAAATCAATGTTTATGGTTGCAGGCATTACTTGGAGAGTGTGGTTTTGAATCAGAGTACTCAAATACCATCTACTATGATAACCAGAGTACCATTCAAATCTGCCAAGATCCAATTCAGAAGCAGAGAACCAAACAGATTGAGATCCATATGCACTACATCAGAGAGCTTGTGCATGATGGCACCATTCACCTACTCTTCTATTCATCTTCAGAACAAGTAGCTGATATATTCACCAAATCATTTTGTGAGAAGACCTTCAGCAATCTCAAATCACTTCTGGGGATTTTTGATCATGTTGTGAAGCATGAGTGAAGACAAGATTTCCAAATTTTGTTTTACAGTTCATGTTTAAGGGAGGATTTTCCCAAGTTGGTTTTGCCTCTTTCCTTGTTTAAATGGACATGCAGTATGTAAAGGGTGACTAAGCCTTGTTGATAGGCCCTATAATTTTCTGATATATTGCTCATAAGTCAGGCTTAAGGGGGGATTTTATAATAATCAACCCATAGTTTACTACCTTAGACATTAATTTAATTATTTTTGTCTTATTTTCCTAGTTCATGTGTCCCACCTTATGCAAGTTGTCAATTACCTATCCATAGTGGTCCAACTTTCCTTATTTGACCCATGTAGTGCTTGGGAAACCTCAAGGAATCAAATCTACTTTATTCTTGGCCTCCTAAGAACCCTTCTTCTTTTGCTGCTTTATTGCGTGCTTTTTCAGTGTTTTAAGGCAAAAGGAAAAGTTAGACTAGGTGAGGTTGACTAGTTTTTTGTCGTACACATCCTCCTCTCTTTTCTCCTTGGAAAAGAATGTATGAGTTGTCATTCCATCACTCTTTAGCTTTCCTAAGCCATTTTGATAATTTGTGAGCTCCATGACAGATTTGGGATCAGCTTTTTACACCTATGGGGGATTTGCTTAATTTTAGTAAGCCTGCTTTATGCTAGATTCGAATTGCTCCTCATGCATTCAAATCCCTGATGTATTTTATTTATATAGAAACCTATTATTTTAAAGGGTTGGCTATTGTACACTAAGTTAACACAGTTTAGTGTTCAACTCCAATTTCAGTCTCTTTTGTGAGTGATTTTGCATGATCAATTGTTAATTGTTGTGAGTAAAATTAATCTATCACTGGGTTCAATTTCCACAACTGACACCATGGATATTCTTAGTTTTAAAATAATCAATCCATATTCTGTAAAGTTTCCAATCGCCAAATTTTTCATTTGATTGCGGAAGCCGTAGTCTGGTTTTTTTCTACCGTTGCGGCTTTCTAGAAAACTTTTCTGCCAATGCATTGCGATTAGTCCTTCCAATCGCCGATGCCTATGTGTTTAGTGGGTAGTACTTCCTATCTCCGATGCCTATATGGAATTTTTTAAGGTTTTATTTCGTCAACATTTTATTTTTCCGCAGAACCCTTAGTCTATATCACTTCTTCCATTGCGGCTCCTTGGTGAACTAATTACCCGATGCTTATTCCGCTCGTCGATGAAGGTTTTTTCCTGCCAACATTTTTCACCAGAAGTTCTATATATTGGGGTAGGGTATTATTTTATTATTACCCTTGTGAACTCGTGTCTGCTCCATCCTCATTGTTTGAACTATACCAACGTGCTTAGCTATCGGGATTTCGTTCATTTGGAGTGCTACTATGGAATTTTCGAACCATCTCGTCGACTGCAACTTGTTTTCTAGGTAGGCCAACCATGGTTTCTCCTTTCTCTCTTGATTTTATGAGTCATTTTGGGAACTAGGGTTTTCCCCTGGTTGGGTTTTTCTCGTCGTTTGGTAGTTGGTTGTCTAAATATGAATTTGTATCCTTATGGCATGAGGTATCAGTCAGTTTGACAGTATTTGCGGTGGGGAGTTTTTCTTGAGCCTGTTTGTAAGCCATTATGGAAGCTCGATCCTAGTCCAAAGTTTTAGGTAGTTGGTGTAGAGAAGCGTTACACTATCTGCAATGAATTTTGTGGGGTTGTTTATGGCCATCCAGGGGATTTTACATTTTTCACAGGCGCATACCCTACTTTCAAGAAACGGCAAGGGATTTTCAACATTTTGGTTGAGCTGGGAATTTCGCATTATTGTTTTACAATTAATTTGGTTGTTCATGTTATGCAAAGAGTTAGAATTCATTTCATTTTAAATGATGCATTTCCTATCAGGTTCATGTTT
>LPNX010028833.1:113677-153503 GCA_001517045.1 Pseudotsuga menziesii | reverse complement strand
TGGGGAAACATCACACAATTCCTCACGTCTGAAGGGATTGATGTTATAGGATAGGTGAAATGAGAAACAATTATCGCTATTTGTGGACCACTAGGGGAGCGTCATTTTTCTTCTTTCCATTTCAGATAAGATAGATAAGATATGATAATTTTATTAATGTCCAGCGAAGGACCACAAAGGTAAGTTAATATTAGTAAAAGATATGTATCTAATGTGAATTGAATGTGGGAGTGTGAAGGCCACTCCAGAGGAATTTCAAACAAACTTTTCAAATATTCTTGAAGGATGATTTCATTAATGGTTTCATATGTGATTGTTCTTTAATCATTCATGGTTGCATATAATTCTTGGGTTATTTTGTACTTGTTGTGAATCTTGTGATCATTATATTTGGAAGAGCCCTCCTAAATTTTTTGGCTTATTGAGTTAGATACACATGGTTGTTAGAGCATGTTTATAACAGTTTAGGTAGGCCTTATTTCATACAAGTTTGAATATCCTTGATCGTTTATCTTCTATGGAGTCCTTGGTACAAAATGGAATGGAGCCATTTATTGAGTAGTGGGATGCAAACTGCAAGCAGTGAAAACTTTTCAAATATTGAAAATAGCGAACCACAAAAGAGATTTGGAGAGACTTTTATGGAGATCAAGGCAAATTTTTTTGTGGAGAGTTCTATTTTCAAAATTTAAAAGCTTTCACTGCTTGCAGTTGCATCTCACTACTCAAAAATGGCTCCATTTCGTTTTGTATTAGGGACTTCAGGGAGTGTCATTAATGTTTGAAGGCAAAGTTTTTTGTGGAGAGTTCCATTTTCAGGTTTTCATGAGTTGTTGAAGGATTCAGCAAAGTGTAATGAATATATTTTGCATTCTTTGATAATTTAGTGCTTCCTCGACTACATACAATTCAGTTATGTAATGATCATGTTCATTTAGAAAATGGGTCCGCCGCTTCTATTTATAGTTTTTTTGACAGAGGCACCTCGGTCGAGGTATTTACCTCACCGAGCTATATACCTCGACCGAGGTATTTATTAACCCTCAGTCGAGGGTTTAATACCTCGATCGAGGGTTAATAAATACCTCGACCGAGGGCTGGAAAAAACCTCGGTCGAGGGCTGAAAAAAACCTCGGTCGAGATATTAAAACCTCGGTCGAGGGCTTGTTAAACCCTTGACCGAGGTACGTTTTTTGGTTTTTGCCGAAATGCGCTTGCCAAAAAGTGTTACCCAGGTCCGTGGATTCACCCGTTTTAGTTTGGATAGTGGATTTAGCGGATTTCAGACCCAGTTTGTAGGATTTCCTTTGCCTTATCTTTTCATGAATTAATATTGTTTATAGTTCATTTTACAGAATGCATATATTGATACAGTTTTTTTTACTTTGTTAAATGTTAAATGGTCTAAAAATATGATATGTTCATGACATGATGATTGCTACAAAGAAGATATGGCTAAAGGATAAGGCAGAAGGGAGGCAGCAAGGAAAGAAGAAGCTGAAGCATAAAGAAGCAAAGATGTTGCTCAAGAAAAAGAAGAGAGTGAAGGTTTGATATCAAGAGGATCTCAAAAATACCAACGGATAACTGAGCAAAATCGATAACAGCAGAGGCCCAGGCTTCCGAAAAGTTCGTCAGTTACCAAGCTGGTCCCTTTTTATAAAGCGCTCTTAAAACTTATTCTAAAATGTAACGTGTTGTATAAATCATGAGCACTCACAAAGAGACAAAAGGGTGGGTTTGAATGGTTGGGGGGATCCCAATGGTTGGGGGGATCCCAAAGGTCACCGAGGGGCAGCCCAAGATTTTTGCTTGTATTATAAGTATAGGAGAGTTAGATAGTGGGAGGGACTTTTTCCCGAATAGATTTGTGAGAGTATGTTGTAAGAAGAACTATTTCCTTTTGCAATAAAGAATTACAAGTTTCATGTTGGAGAAAGCTTGGTGGAATATTTCCAATGTTGTGCTATGGATTTGTTGAATGCGAACTATTTCATTTTTATCTTTGTGTCCATTAACTAGGACATCATTCTAACTCTTTGTGTGGAAATTGAACCCAGGTGTTAGAACAATTACACTCACAACAATTTCCAATTACACTAGCAAATTACTCACAAAGGAGAGTGAATAATGGAGCAGAACACTAATATCTATTGAATAAGTGTACAATAGCCAATCCTGTGAAGTCATAGGATTCCACAATAAATAATTACATGAGGGATTCGAATGCATGAATATGCCATTTGAATCTAGTCCAAAAGCAGGCTTACTAAATCTAAGCAAATCTCCCATAGGTGCATAAAGCAGTTTCCAAAACTGTCTAGGAGCTCACTAATTGGAAAAATCAATTAGCCAAGATAATAGTGGATGGAAGGAAAACTCATACATGCTTTTCATATGAGAAAAGGGTGGAGGATGTGGAGGACAAAAAACAAGTTAACTTCACCTAGTCAAACTTTCCCAATTGCCTTAAAACACTGAAAAAGCAGGCAATAAAGCAAAAAAAACAGACATGCACTAGGGAGGCCAGGAATAAAGCAGATTTGATTCCAAAAGGTTTCCCAAGCACTCCATGACTCAAAATTATCAATTTTTACCACTATGGATGTGTAGATGACAACTTGCATAAGGTGGAATATGGAAACTAGGCAAATAAGACAAAAATGGATTAATTAATGTCTAAGGTAGCTAACTATGGGTTGATTATTCTAACACCCCCCCTTAATCCTGACTTATGAGTAATATATCAGAAAATTATAGGGCCTAGCAACAATTCTTAGTCACCCTTTACATACTGCATGTCCATTTAACCAAGGAAAGAGGAAAAAACCCAGTGGGAAAATCCTCCCTTAAACATGGACTGTAAAACAAAATTTGGAAATGTTGTCATCACTCATGGTTCACAGCATGATCAACAATCCCTAGCAGTGATTTGAGATTGCTGAATGTCTTCTCACAAAAAACTTTGGTGAAGATATCAGCTACTTGTTCTGAAGATGAACATAAGAGTAGGTGAATGGTGCCATCATGCACAAGCTGTCTGATGTAGTGCATATGGATCTCAATGTGTTTGGTTCTCTGCTTCTGAACTGGATCATTGTAGATTCGAATGGTACTTTGATTATCACAGTAGATAGTAGTTGAGCATTTTGATTCAAAACCACACTCTCCAAGTAACCCCTGCAACCATAAACATTGAGTTGCTGCATTTACAACTCCTCTGTACTCTGCTTATGTAGATGAGAGTGCAATGGCACTCTATTTCTTGCTTGACCAGTTGATTGGCCCTTCTGCAAGCATGAACACATATCCTAATGTTGAATTTCAATCTGTGCTGTCACCTACCCAATCACGGTCAGTAAACCCAATCAAATCAAGATCAGATTTAGCTTTATAGAAGATCCCATGTGTCCTTGTTCCCTGAACAAAGTTAAGGATCCTTTTGGTTGCTTTCCAATGGATCTCATGAGGCTGATCCATGTATCTAGAAGCCAAACTTATTGCATAAGAAATATCAGGTCTAGTATGTGTAAGATACAAAAAACATCCAATCAATTGCCTATATAGTGTATTGTTTACCATAGGTGAAGAATCAACTTCTTCAAGCTTCACTCCTGAAAGGAAAGGAGTCTTGCTTGGCTTGCAATCCTTCATTTTGAATTGTTCAGCAAATACAAGGCATACTTGGACTATTGCACCGTGATTCCAGCTTTGGTTTGAGCAATCTCAAGCCCCAAGAATTGGCTCAATAGCCCCAAATCTGTCATAAAGAAGGCATTTTTCATTGCATCCTTCAAGGAAGCAATTTCATCCTTTGAGCTTCCTGTAATGAGAAGGTCATCAACATATAAAACAATTATCATTAATGAACCATTACTTAGCTTCAAATAGACATTTGGATCTGATTTGCATCGAACAAAATTCATTGATAGCAGAAACCTATCAATCTAGGCATACCAAGCCATGGGGGCTTGCTTAAGCCCATACAATGACTTCTTTAGCCTGCACACAAGAGATGGGTTAGTAGAAAATCCTTGAGGCTTCTGCATGTATATCTCTTCAGTGAGATCTCCATTCAGGAAAGCAAACTTCACATCCATGTGATGTACTTCCCATTGCTTTGAGGCTGCAATGGCTAAGGCTAGCCTGATGGAGTCCATATTTTCCACTGGTGCAAAGGTCTCATTGTAGTCTATGCCATGAACCTGTGAGTAGACCTTGGCTACCAGTCTGGAATTGTACTTCAAAGGTGAACCATTAGCAGCAAATTTGGTCTTGTACACCCACTTACACTGAACTAGCTTCCTCCTTGGGGGAAGATCAACCAGCTCCCAAGTGTTGCTCTTCTGGAGTGAGTTGAACTCTTCCTTCATGGCTGATTTCCATCTTGGATATTCTGTTGCATCTTTGTATGTGTGTGGATCTGATTCAACCATCAGATAGCATTTCTTAGCAAACATTGGATCTTTCATGCATAGAGCACTCTCAAATTGAGATCTAGTCCTCCTAGGGTCATTAGGATTTCCAGCTAGTTCTCCAGTTGCATGAATGGTCTTGGCTGCCCATTTTTGCCTTGCAGGGCTGTTAGGATCTACAATAAAATCATCATTATCAGACATATCAGAATCAGCATGTTCAACTATCTCTTCACTTACATTCAGAGGTTCTGGTGGTGAAGAGGATTCTCCAACTTCCACTGCTGCTAGGGGTTCTTCTTGAAACTAAACACACCTTTCAATGAAGGATTTGTTTGTTCTCAAATTGATCAGCTTGTACCCTTTTGAATCTTCGGAGTACCCAACAAATACACACTCTTGGATTTGGGGCTGCAAATCCTTTCTCTTTTCTATTCGAATTCTAGCCCGAGCCCTTGAGCCAAAAATCCTGAAATGGGTCACATCTGGCTTGTGCCCACTCCATGCTTCGAAAGGATTTGTACCATCAAGTTGTTTATGAGGCACCCTGTTCTGGATATAGGCTGCACATTTTATAGCTTCGGCCTAGTACTTTGGTGGCAAAGTCTTAGCCTCCATCATGCATGTTGCCATCTCTTTCAGTGATTTGTTCTTCCTCTCAGCAACACCATTCTGTTGTGGTGTGTAAGGGATAGAATGCTGCATCTGAATACCTCCATCTGCACAATATTGACTAAACTCAAACTTTACATACTCACCACCATTGTCAAATCTGAGGACCTTGAGTTTCCTCCCAGGTTGGTTTTCTACCAAAGCCTTAAAGACTTTGAAGAGGCCAAAAACTTCAGACTTGTGTTTCAGGAAGTAAACCCAACAATACCTGGAAAAGTCATCTATGAAAGTCAATGCATATTTGGCCTGACTCATTGACATATGAGGGAATGGGCTAGAAACATCACTATGGATCAACTCAAGAGGTGCAAAGGTTCTCTCATGACTAGCTCTCTCAAATTTATGGTCTGGGTGTTTTCCTAGGATGCAACCTTGACAGACTCCTATGGAAAATTTAATCTTTGGTAACCCTATGACCATTTCTTTTTCACTAAGATTAGAAAGATACTTGTAATTTAGGTGGCCAAATCTTTCATGATAAATCTTTCTTGCCTCATTAGCATGAATCAGAAGAGCGAAGGGGTTTGAGTAGGGTAGGAAGTGTGAGAACATGTATACCTTCGAAGTATGATTTGCAACTCCTTTTGCAATTACTTTACCACTTGAGATCTATGTGATCTCAACTTCATCAGGGGAGAATATGAACTTATTTTGAGACCCTGTGTGGGTCATTTGATACACTAATAAGAGGTTAGAGGCAAGACCTGGAACATACAACACATTGCTGAACTTACCATGATCAAGATCAATCCTCCCTTTGCCCAAAATTTCAGTGAGAGAGTCATCTCCCAGTACTATTGGTGTACCTTTCAACATGTCAAGTGAGATGAATGCCTCCTTGGTTGAAACCATATGTCTTGAAGCTCCAGAATCAATGATGAAACTAGGTGAGCTTGATGTTCCAGCAACGAATGCATGAACTCTCTCTCTGTCTTTTGAACTTGATCCTCCTTCCCTCTTCTTTGAGTTGTCTGGAAGGGAGATGCCATTCTTCTCCAGGAGTTGGGTTAGCATGTCTATTTCTTTCTTCATGCAGGAGCTCTCAGAATGATTTCCCTTACTGCAGTATGCGCACTTGCTCATTTCTCCTTTGTTTTTCTTATTCTGGTAGTTCTTCTTGAAACCTTGAGGATCCTCCAGAGACTTGTTCTTGTCTCTCTTTTGCTCAGGTGGCTTTTTAGCTTTCTTCTTTCTTTTTGAATCCACCCTCGAATCTCCAGCAACCAGAGCTTGGTATTTGGATGGTTTGATGGTGCCCATCATCACCAATTTTTCTTGTTCTTGTGTGAGAGATTCCATGAAATCTGCAAGGCTAGGCATCTTCCAGTCTCGAGCTGTCAACTTTGTGGAATAGAAGGTCAAAACAAACATTGAATAGTTAGGTATAAGATTTGAGAGTATGGCCAAGACTATCTGATCATCCTTCTTTTTGATCCCACATTGTTTTAGCTGCAAAACAAGTGCTTTGAACTTGGAAAAATAGAGTTGCGGGGATTCAAAGCTATTGGGACTCAGGTAGATCAGTTCATTTTCAATTTGATGTCCCCTCATCTCATCTGTCTTTCCAAATATATCAACAAGATTCTTCCATAATTCATTTGGTGATTTCAATCCATCAATATGGAAAAGGAGGTCTCTGGATATACTCAGACATAAGAGACCATAGGCCTCATCCCTCCTGTTGTGCCATTTTATTTTCTCTACAACTGCATTGGGATCTACTTATGTTGCCATAGTCACTCGATAGAGGCCTTTCTCTCTCAACAGTATCTCCATCTCTGCTCTCCATTCAAAGAAATTAAATGGAGTCAAGATGATCTTCTGAGATTGATCCATAGCTCAGAAATTGTCCCGTCAGTCAGCAGAATGCTCCTAGTCAATGATGTCAAACCTGAAAAATGAATTGGAAGGATAGAAATCGATCTACAAAGGCTCTGATACCATGTGGAAATTGAACCCGGGTGTTAGAACAATTACACTCACAACAATTGCCAATTACACATGCAAATTACTCACAAAGGAGACCAAATAATGGAGCAAAACACTAATCTATATTGAATAAGTGTACAATAGACAACCCTGTGAATTCATAGGCTACCACAATAAATAATTACATGATGGATTCAAATGCAAGAAGATTCCATTCGAATCTAGTCAAAAGTAGGCTTACTAAATCTAAGCAAATCCCCCATAGGTGCATAAAGTAGTATCCAAAACTGTCTAGGAGCTCATGAATTGGAAAAATAAATTAGCCAAGCTAATAGTGGATGGAAGGACAACTCATACATTCTTTTCATAGGAGAAAAGAGTGGAGGATGTGGAGGACCAAAAACAAGTTAACTTCACCTAGTCGAACTTTCCCAATTGCCTTAAAACACTGAAAAAGAAGGCAATAAAGCAGAAAAAGCAAACATGTGCTAGGGAGGCCAGGAATAAAGCAGATTTGATTACAGGAGGTTTCCCAAGTGCTCCATGACTCAAAATTAGTAAGTTTTACCACTATGGATGTGTAGATGATAACTTGCATAAGGTGGAATATGGAAACTAGGCAAATAAGACAAAAATGGATTGATTAATGTCTAAGGTAGCTAACTATGGGTTGATTATTGTAACACTTTGAACCTATGTTCTTGTTATGAATGCACTCTAGTTTATTCTATGAAATTTTCACTATGAGTAATGAAGGCTTTTCATAAACAATGAGCTATCTTGTTGTTCATATATCTATTAATGTTCATGTGTTTTGAAATAAGTAACAACTATCTGTGATTTTTCTTAATGCATGTGCAGAAACACATTACTCATTGATAAATGATAATATTGATCCCTAGGGATAGGTTATATAGTTAGTTTTATTTTCTTGTTGTGTGTGATTTAGATGCGAGAGAGTTAAGATGAGAGGTAAGAACCTGCGCATCACATTGTGACCGCTCCTCATATTCTCTATCAATTTGCATTCTTAGATAGGCACTTGCATATCATACTTAAATTCAAAAAACTAAAATTATACACGGTGGACCAAGCCTCAACCGATAAAACCTTGTATTTGGTTACTTGACCTACGGCAGTCGGACTGTAAACCGGACGGATTCCCCATACCAAACATTAATGGGCTAGTTGGGAACGTTTACTGGGGTGAATCCCTAGCTGTTGTTACCTACAATTTTCCAGGAATCAACAATTTTTGGCACTAGAAGCAGGTCCGCCAATGCATGGCTAGCCGAGGAAACCCATTTTCTCGATATTATTCCATCGGTGACAATTCTGAAAGCAGTTTTTTTCCCAATCCAATTCCTGAAGAGAAGGGTAAGGAGTTTTTGTATCCTGTCGATAAGGAAGTAGTTGATGATTTGAGAAGAATTACTAGGGATTATGTGAATAAGATGGGAGTATTACCGATTATCCCTGCCTTACCCAGAAGAGAATATCTGAAGAAAGACCGCCCTATATTGGAAGACACAGTGTTGATTGAAGATTTTGAAGAACTGGTAGAAATAGCCTTACAGGAAGTTGTTCAATCTATGAATCAGTTGGACCCAGATACACCTTACTTTTCACCTATTCATACCCCTGTTCATTCACCACCTCATTCTCCACCCAAAATCATGGCAAATGTAAACACAAATCAGCCACCTAACCCACCAAATCCACCACCCGCTTGGAGGGCTAGATCACCATTAAACCTAGCACTTCCTTTGCATGACTTACCTCAGGATTTTGAGAAAATGTTGCCTAATTTTGACCCAAGTGAAAATATTTTGGTAGATGATCATTTGCAAAGATTTTACTTGGCTATAGAAGGACTACAGGCTGGAGAACATGAAGATGTAGTCTACAAATTGTTCCTTCATACCCTGAAAGGAGCACCAGCCTGATGGTATTTTTCTCTACCTGCAAACTCAATCACATACTAGGATACATTTGAAAGAATATTTAGAAGTAAATATGTAGTCTAAAAAACTCATGCAGCTCTAATGAAAGGGTTATGCGCTTTAAATAAAGAAAGAAAGGAAAAAGTGCATAGTTTCACTCAAAGGTTTGTTGCTTATCTAAAGAATTTTTCTGCAACTGATAAACCATCTGATAAAGTTCTGAGTGAATAATATACTTCAACTCTAGGGGCTGAATTGGCCATGTTTTTCAAGATGTCAGTCAAACCTACATTGTCAGAAACTTATGAAGAAGTTGAGAGGGTAGAAGCTGAAAAAGAGAGCATAGAATATTATCTTGAGCAGTCGGGAGAAATTTTTTTTGGTAAGAAAGCGTTGTTACTGGCTAAGCCTAAGGATGAGAAATCACATGACTTTGAAGGGATGGTGAAGATGATGCAGAATCTATCCAACAGAGTGATCGATTTGGAGAAAGAAAAGGAGGCTCATAAATCATACAAGCCTTACTATAAAAGGAGAGAAGATAACAATCAAATGAAACCTCCTCCACACAGTCTTGCATCAATGAATTTAACAGAGGTAGGTATGGATAATTTATGCACCTTTCATCAGCAGCCTCATTCTGAAAAAGTTGCCCCCAATGGATAAATTCGATGACATTAGTAATGAATCAACTATTGGAATCTAAACTAACATTAGATGATGATGAGGAAGAAAAGGGTAATAAATCCATAGAAAAACAAGAGGATGATGCTCTAGTTTTATGGGATTGTGTCTCACTTTTTGATACAAAAGATGAAGATTCTTTGAAACATGAGGAGATATCAGAAAGAAATGTGACAACAAGAAGTCAAGGTTTGTTAAATAAAGAGAATTCAATACTTCCAAAGATTACGAAATTTCAAGAGAATATGAAGAAAATACAAAAGAACAACACAGCTGAAAAAATACCTGAATTTAACATTACCAGTCAAGATTCGAAACAAGTCAACATGCCTGTTAAGCCTATTGAATACAAAGTTGATAATGTCAAGGAAAATCTCAAAGCACCTTGTTGCAGCTGCAACAATTTCCCAAAATTCCAAAAAAATTTAGGACCCTCCTTTTCTTCGATTAGTTCTTTGTCCTTGAGTTAATTCTAAATTCTTGGATTGAGCTACCAATTGTTTTTTATTCCTCCTCTGATGCTTGACATAATCCACTGTTTGATCAAGCTTTATCAGTGCCTTTGAATGCATTTGAAGCATGCCTGAATCGGAAGTTATTTTGGTCAGTGCCCCGCCGTTGTGGGTGGATCTTTGTTTTGGTCTTCCGCCGTTGCGGAAAGAAATACACTTTCGTCTTTCGATCCGTTGGTTTTCACATCAGCCGATATTTTGATTTATGTCAGAAGAATTTGTCATTTCTTTCTCCGCCGTTGCAGACGGAAAACCACTTCCTCTCCCTATCATTGCTTCAATGTTCCGTTTCCCGCCTATGTTATTTTTACCGATCCCGTAGGTCGGGGGGCTTCCATCGTTGCGGCTGTGAAAGGTTTTTTTTTTTTTGGGATGTTTAAGTCGTTCAATTCCTGCCGTTGCAGAAGGCCACATCTTTTGTGACTCCGTCGTTGCGGCTGCCGAAGCTCTAAAACTCTTCGAGCCTTTAGTGTTTTCACTTCCGATTCAAGTCCCGACGTTGCGGACGGTGGTACGCTTTATGGTTCCACCGTTGCGGATGAAAGAAGCACCAGACCTTTCGATGCAGAGTCATTTCACTTCCGATTCAGATTTTACCCATTGCAAATCGAGTTACCCTTTGCGGCTCCGCCGTTGCGGATCGAGTTTCACTTTGGTCTCGACGATCAGTCTACCGAGGTTCCGCTAAGTATGGTATGCGAATGGCTTAGCGTTTTGGCCATCCGCCATTGCAGAAGAAATTTGGCTTTCAGTTTTCGATCCAAAAGTGGTATGCCATCTGATATGCTGCAAGTGTTGACCTTATATATATGGGGTCGAAGGGTTTATTATTCTATTGTTATTTTTAACTGCCGTGCTCTGTCGCTATCGTGCTGTCGATCGCTCGAGTTTGTTCGGACCCCATTTTCGGTACCCGCATCCAGGTGGAAACTGTAGAAGCCTAACCATCTTCATCCCGCCATACACGCCGGTTACACATCAGTGCCAGGTAGGTTTCGTTTGCCTTTCCTCTTTCTGTTTGAACGTTTGGTGGTTTTATTTTCTACGGTGGTTTGTTTCCCCGACCGTTTTCCTCGTCCCGTTAAATTATATGCCTATATAAGTGGATAATTTTATCTTAACTATCTATGGGAGGGTGGTTTGGCCCTTAGAGTATTTGTTCCATACCGTCGTTGCTATATCACCCTGCACATAGATAATTAGGGGGTTTGGTGCAGACGATCATTACGCTGTCTGCACCAAACCACCCTGTATGATGATGTATGGTGGAGATAGGTTTGCCATGGACCTTCCTTGTGGATTTGGTACTGTTTGTTCCATTTTTGGGCTTCCTTCATCGTTTAAACCCCAATCATTTTCGTCATGTTGTTCCGCACGACTCCATTCGAGCTTAGTTGTAGAACCCCAGCCAGTTGAAAGGGATATATCACTGCTTTTTGGCCATAAGCTGCAAGGGCACGGTTTTGTTAAAGCACTGTTAAAGTCTCGTATATCTTTCCCCTATTCGCCCCGTGCAGTGAAACGATAATGTCACCCACAGAGAGCAGAGGTTTTCTTCACGTTAATGTAGATGTTCTTTTCGCCCGATTATATTGTTAGAATTGTTGGTATTGAAAAGCAGTGGTAGCTTGCATATTTTAATGTATATAACTATTTTTCATCATGCTGGACATAGACAAAGTCACTGAACACTGTGCATTGGGTTTAATAGTTCTGTTAGTTAGGCCATTTCAATCTATACATGCATATACTTGCTTCATTGACTGATTGCTATCATGTTAAACATAGAAGAAATGGTACACTGCATATTGATGTATACCAGTTTGTCACTCAGCCAAAAGGGCTTAATGTTACAATTTTATGGCAGGAAGAGCTCAGAATGTCAAAGAGACAAAAGAAGAAGGCCCCTGTGGTCGAAGAAGAGCCAGAAGTAGAAGTTGTCACCAAGACAGAATACATATACGAGGACACTAAGTGTATTTCTGGTGTTGAACCTGAGTACCAGTGGGGGGAAATATATAGACTGATCACACGCAGAGAAGTTCCTGACATAAGATTGGAAGAAGAGTCCATATATGCCAACATAGAAATATCTTCATTGATGAAGATCGCCACTAGACCAGAGTTGTTCACGTGCTCTGAAGTAATCGGTTGGATTCTGCCCCGGGAAAATGTCACAACAATGATTCTAGAAAATGTTGAAAGACAGGGCTATGCTGTATATAGCCCTGGATATGTAGCGTTGGCTTACCACCTTCCAGAAGCCCAAGTATTTTTATCTGATGATTGGCTGAACAATATTAGAATGGACTGGTAGAGACTCTTAAAAAGTTGTTGTTGCAGGGAAAACATTACAGATACAGACCGATGGGTGATTATGATACAACAAGCTTAAGGGCCCCCTATAGGTTCATAGATTTAATTCTGAACAGGATTTTTGGAAGAGTACATGGTAGGTTCTTCAAGTTAGAGTGGATACCCATCATTTTTTATGTTGCAACCCAGGGGACAATTTTCAACTGGGCTAGCCTTGTATCAAATAGTCTTTCATCTTGCTTAGCCTCAGCTATGGGAAGAGTGGCCCAAAAGAGGTCTGAGTTCTATATGAGTTCCATACTCATTGATTGCATATTGTGTAATCAGCCTTTCCTCGAACTCAGGTGCATCTGGGATAGGGAAAGAATGCCTGTCTATGCTGCCTATAAACCGTTGTGGGCACACAAATATCACAGCCATTATCGAGAAGTATGTGAACACTTTATCATGCCCTTATACACACTCATTTTCCTGAAGGAGTGTGATTGTATGTTTGAGGAGGAACTGCAAGTAATAGAGGAGTATGCAGAGTACTATTTGACTGAAAATGGCCTATACTTCAGGACGTTTGGAGGTTCGAGAGCACCTTCCCTGCTGACCAAATACGCAACTGATTACATTATTCACAAGGAGGCAGTCAGACAAGTGTTCCTGGATGGAATAGACAGCTTTCTGTTTGAGCACAAGAAGACTACCTATCCTCGTTTTCCCTTCAGGTTAGGAAGCTACAAGTTTAGCAGAGTAAAAAAGGCTGATGAATTTGTAGAAGAGCTGGAAAAGTTCCATTTTGGAGAGATGCCCTTCCGTAGGAATGATACTCACGGTAAAGTAGTTGAACACTGCAAAACAAACAATGTGCATTTTGAGTATGCCCACCATTGGGATCAGGAAGAATCCATCTTCTGAAATGCAGTAAGCATGACATCCTTGAAAAGAAGGTTCAAGAAGAAGATCACCACCAAAGGTGGGAAGGGAGACGAAAAAGAAAAGGCTGAGGAAGAAGCAAAGAGAAGAAATGAGGAAGCCCAGAGGTTGGCACAAGAAGCTGCAGGGTGGCTACACACAGAAGAAGAATAAAAAAGGAAGGATGCTCAGGAAGCAGCTGAGAAAGCAGAAGAAGCAGCTAAGAAAGAAGAAGAAGAAAAGAAAAGGAAGATGGATGAGGAACTCCAAAAGCAAGAAGTTGAAAGGCTAAAGCTGACACAGACAGAGCAGTCAGCTTCTGAAACAGCTGCAGGGCAGACCCAGGACGTGGGGAACCCCGAGGTTCAGGACCCACAAGTACCTGCTGCCAGCACACCCATGGTCCCCACACTCAAGCTGGTCCCCTTCGTACAGAAGGTGGGTGAAGAAATCCCGGATTTCAACACTATTTATTATGATAGGGAAACAAAGAGAATAATGAAGAGAATAGAAAGAAAAGTTGAAACAGAAGGTCTACCTGGTAAAATGATAACGGATACGCCTATTATGTTGGGAACAGACCAAGATCCGAGATTCACCATTAGAGCTGGAGCATCACTGATTCAAGCTTCGGAGGACAATGTCGGCAGGATTATAACAGACTTAAAGCTATCCAAAAGGTCTTCTGCTCAATTGAAAGACACCTTGAGGAAAGAGAGAGAGGAGGGAAATAGGCTGAAGCGGAAGTATGAAGACATGCAGAGGGAGATAAAGGCTTCTAGGGCTGAATTGCAGGCCCTCCAAGTAGAAAGACAGGTTATGGAAACTACACAGGAGGCTCTGGAGAAAGTACAGAAAGAATGTCAAGAGCTAAGGAGTGAAAAGGAACAGCTGTTGGGAAAGGTAGAAGAGCTAGAAGAGCAGCAAAAGATTATCTTGCAGGCCAATGAGATGCAATCCCAAGAACAGAAAGAGAAACATCAAGAGCAGATTTCTTCTCTGACAACTGCTTTGGAGGAAGCAAGGGAGCAACAAGTTAACCTCCAACCATTCAAAGAGCATATCTTGGCCCAGAAGGCTAAGATGCTACACCTACAGACTGCTATAGAAGGAGAAAGGTGCAAGGTGCTGCAGGTAGATAGCAGATTGGAGGAAATCCTGGATACCTCCTCTTACTTTGTAGATCGATCTCAAGAAATCCTTGAAGTCCTGACTGCAAGAATGGCAAGGCTGGAAAACAATGAAGAAACTCCAGTAGAACTGCCATCCAAGGATACACAGGCCCTCAAGCGGGATTATGACTTGCTGGAATTTGCTATAAATACAGCGGAGGATTTCAAAAAATCAGTTAAGAAGACGAAAGGAGCATGCACGGAGTTTTTTAGAAGGCTTCTCATTACCTAAAACCGGTGCCAAATAGAGGCCGAGCAGAGGCTTGAGGCTTTCCCGGATCACAGGACCTTTGTGGAGCTGCTGCAGAAGAGATACCAGGAGGAGGAAGCTAAAGTACAGTGTATTAAAGCCCTGAATGATCAGATCTTGAGGAGCGAAGTAGATCATTCAGCTATCAGTGTGCAGCTTCTAGAGGATCAGCTTCGATTGAGTGCAACGAGGATTGAGGCTATAAATAACCAGGCTGCTAAGTTTGAGATTAATATTCAGTTTTTAGATCCTTGTGCGTTTGAGGGCATTGCTTCTAAAGCTTCGCCATGGAAGAAATTTCTAGATGCCCAAGTGGGACCCTCCTTTTGAAGGATTGGTAACTTTTGTAATGTGTAACATTTTGTAAAAACATTTGAGAAAAGTCAAGCGTTGGGAAACGAAGAGTTGGGAAGCCCAAAGGTTGCTTTGGGCAGCCCAACCGTCTCACCTTTTTGTATAAATGTAATAAACTAAGAGGGAAAAGGGACTTTTTCCCAGTTAGACATGAAAAGCTATATTGTAAGAAGAACTATTTCTCTTTGCAATAAAGAAGTATTTTTTTCCTGTTGGAGGAAGATTGGTGGCACTTTCAAATGTTATGCTGTGGATGGCTGAAAGATGAACTATTTTGTTTTTCCAGCTTTTGTCCATTAACCGTGAGATCGTTCTAACTCTCAGAACCTATGTTCTTGTTTAAATGATTTCTAGTTTATTTTGTGGAATTACCACCATGAGTAATGTATGCTGTTCATAAAACAATTAGCTATCTGATTGTTGAAATATCTTTAATCATTCATGTGTTGTAGGAAGAAATATCAGCTATCTATAATTTCTCTTTATGATACATGCACAATTCACATTACTCACAAATAAGGTAAAGTTTGCTCCCCGGGGATAGATAGATAGATAGATAGGTAGATAGTTAGTTTTATTTCTGCATATGTGATTTAGATGCTTGCGAGTCCTAAGACGAGAGGTAACAACCTGCGCATCACATTGTGAACGCTCCTTGTATCTTTATCATCCTGCATGGTTAATTAGGCATATGCATATCATACTTAAGTCAAAAAATACAAAAATATACACGGTGGACCAGCCCGCAATCGGTAAAATCTTTGTTTTTTTGTTACTTTGACCTACGGTAGCCAGAATGCAAACCGGACGGATTCCCCATACCAAATAGTCACGGGCTAGTTGGGAACATTGACTGGGGAGAATCCCTTTCTGTTGTTGCCTGCGAATTTCCAGGCCTCAACACACGTGAGATGGGGTACGATATTGTGGAGGACATTAAAAGGGATAAGGAAAATATTTTTTTATTTGAAATGTGTAATGTACCTCAACAGAAGAAAAAAAATTGTTAAAATCACTTGAAGTTCCAGAGGAAGAGCTTCCCACTAACAACCAAACTGTAGAAGAAATTGTTGAAGCAAGTGTGGGAGGTAAGGCTAGGTTTAAAACCCCACCTTTCCTCCTGAATTTTGAGATTTTAAACCATAATGTGCACAATTGTTTAGTAGACTCAGGGTCAGCAGTCAATTTTATGCCACTTTCAGTCTACAAGAAGATCAATGGACAACATAAACCAACTACCTGGCAGGTTACTCAGCTAGATAGCACCAATGTGAAAGTCGTCTGAGAAATGGAAGATGTTCTGATTCGCTTCTCTGCAAATGAAAAGGTATGTCAGTACATTGATATTGTAGTAGCAGACATACCTAATGTTTATGGACTTGTTTTGAATCGAGACTGGTCAGCAAGGCTAAATGGATATTTTGCATCAGATTAGTCTCATCTGTGGCTACCTCATAAGGGAAGTCCAAGTTAGATAAAAATATTAAGAGAGCCCCACATGAAGCACAATGTTACTCAATTGGAAGAAAAAAATGAACCAGTGAATTCTGTGTTGGGAAATTATCTAATTGAACTAGAACCGAGAAACTACCAAGCGAAAGAAGCTAGCAGTACACCAGACACCCAGCCCGATCTCCTTCGATTTTCACAGGATGATGAGATTGATGGTAACGTAGTAGGTGTAGTTTTTTATTCAAGTATAGTAGGATTAGATAATTGGTAGGCCTTTTTCAATTTGCAGTCAAGCCTAGCCCCTTATCCTACAAGTTTCTAGATTTACAGTGGTGGGCAGAGAACTAACTGGTTAGTGGTTTAGTTCTCAAATTTTATTTTTCTTGATTTTTATTTTTTATTATCTTGTAAATAAATAAACTAATTTGGTTGTTTATTTTTTATTTATTTTATTTCTATTTGTTTTTAGTTAGATTTTTATTGATTTCAATAAAAGAAGCAAACTTTTGGTTGCATGGAGAACATCAGAATTCTGGATTAACTAAAATCCTTGGCTATAAGACTGTGTACTATTGATTTATCTGGAAGAATTTCTTCTAGTTTAGTACTTTTCCGAAATGGCTATGAACACATTGAAGTCCTACTTAATCCTTGTAAAATAACTCAGGGTCAAAAGGTATGGAATACTATTTCGAGGCTCCATCCATCTCACATTTAAAAATGTCTGAGGGGGTGACAGCAAGGACCCATGGAAAGGAACTAGGGTAAACAGTATATTATATATAAATGATGCCATGCCAAGATTTGAAAGCCATAAAGGAAAATAAGAGTCAAAAATATCCTAAGAAAGCAATGTGTATCAAAACAAAGTACTGAACCATATGAGTACAAAATTGCCAAAGTTCTTCTCCGTTCGTGAGCTGAAAATTAAATACATCTCTCACACAAAAGGACACTATGGATAGAGGATCTTGAATAAAAAATTCAAAAAGAAAGGCATGTAGGAGGACTCAAAAACGACAAAAGTCCAAAAGCACAAAAAGTGCAAAATGGCATGGGAATGAGGAACAAATGAATATTTCTGTTTACCATATGTTACAATCATGTGGTGTCTAAGCTAGAAGCTACCTGAAGACAGAGGTAAAAAATGAAACTCATATTCCTGGCCTCAAAAGAGTTATCTTGACTTTGAAATCTTGGTTTTCATTTTCCTAAATTGGACTATCATCAATGATTAAAAGTACATACATTTGCCATTTGGGAAATACAGACATCTAAAAGAATTCAACATGTTGGTTTTATTGTCAAACAGTCTGTTACTTAAGGAAGTAATTGTCCAGAGATCTGGGTTCACCAGGTAGTCGCCAATCGTTGCAACTGCAACTATTTTCCTAAAATTTTTAAAATTTTGGACCCTCCTTTTAATTTTATCTTGGCTAGGAGTGTTTGGATGGCTGAACTTTGTTTTTTACCTCTGCTACATTTTGGATTGTTTGAAGTTGAATTGAGGTCAACTATTTTTCTTCTTTTTGGAAAGATTCTTTTTGTCTGTCGATGCTTTGGACTGTGGAACTTGAAGTTTGATTTAAAAATGATTTCCTTCATCGCTGTCGGAATTTTATTTATATCTAAATTGGGGTGGTAGTTCTCTATGCACCTGCCATTGCGGAGGGTAAGTAATGAACTTCTCGATGCACAATTCTTATTTGCACCAATGCACTTTTATTTCATTTGTTTCTTTGGATTGTCGGTGTTTTTTAGTTTATCACGGTTAGAGCATTAGCCTTCTATGTCACTACCGTTTCGAAGGACAGATAGAGAATGGTCTGATGGATAGTTTTTTCTTTTGCTGATTATGTGGTTTTATTGGTTCAAACTTTTTGCTTTGTGATGATTTTTTGTTTCTCTATCGGAATGTTTTTGGCAAGTAGTCAAATTTCTAGTCTCGAGCGACGCCGCCATTTCGGAGGCCTTGTTTTTTATCTCACCGACATCGTGGAGATGCTTAGTTTTAAACTCACCAATCCATAGTCATTAAAGTTTCCAATCGCCGAAGTTTTCATTTGATTGTGGAAGCCGTAGTCTGATTTTTTCCGCCATTGCGGCTTTCTAGCAAAATTTTCTGCCGACGCATTGCGCTTAGTCCTTCCGATCATTGATGCCTATGTGTTTAGTGGGTAGTCCTTCCGATCTCTGATTCCTGTATGGAATTTTTTAAGGTTGCATTTCGTCGACATTTTATTTTACCATGGAACCCTTAGTTTATAAGACTTCAGCTGTTGCGGCTCCTTGGTGAACTAATCGCCCGATGCTTCCTTATTCTGCTCGCCGATGAAGGTTTTTTCCCGTCGACATTTTTCACCTGAAGGTCTATATATTGGGGTAGGGTATTATTTTATTATTACCCTTTTGAACTTGTGTCTTCTCTGTCCTCGCTATTTGAACTATACCAACGTGCTTAGTTGTCGGGATTTCATTCGATTGGAATGCCACCGTGGAATTTTCGGACCATCGCGTCGACTGCAACTTGTTTGACAGGTAGGCCAACCATGGTTTCTCCTTTCTCTCTTGATTTTATGAGTTGTTTTGGGAACTAGGCTTTTCCCCTAGATGGGTTTTTCCCGCCGTTTGGTAGTTGGCTGTCTAAATATGAATTTGTATCCTTACGGCGTGAGGTATCAGTCAATTTGATAGTATTTGTGGAGGGGAGTTTTTCTCGAGCATGTTAGTAAAAAATTATGGAAGATCGATCCCAGTCCAAAGGTTTAGGTAGTTGGTGCAGACAAGCGTTACACTGTCTACATCGACTTTTGTGGGGTTGTTTATGGCCATCCGGGGGAGTTTTCATTTTTCACAGGCGCGTATCCTACTTTCGAGAAACGGCAAGGGGTTTTCAACATTTTGGTCAAGCTGGGATTTCAACATTATTGTTTTACAATTATTTTGGCGGTTCATGTTATGAAAAGAGTTAGAAAGCATTTAATTTTAAATGATGCATTTGCTATTAGCGTCATGTTTTAGTTTGGACAGTGAATTTAGCTGACTTCAGACCCAATTTGCAGGTTTTCCTTTGCCTTATCTTTTCACGCATTAATATTGTTTATAGTTCATTTTACAGAATGCATGTATTGATATAGTTTGTGTTACTTTGTTAAATGCTAAATGGTCTAAAAATCTGATATGTTCATGACAGGATGATTGCTGCAAAGAAGATATGGCTAAAGGATAAGGCAGAAGGGAGGCAACAAGGAAAGAAGAAGTTGAAGCATAAAGAAGCAGAGATGTTGCTCAAGAAAAAGAAGAGAGTGAGGGTTTGAGATGATAAGGATCTCAAAAAGACCAATGGATTACTGAGCAGAATCAATAGCAGCAGAGGCCCAGGCTTAGTAAAAGTTTGTCAGTTACCAAGCTGGTCCATTTTTATAAAGTGCTCTTAAAACTTAATCTGAAATGTAACATATTGTATAAATCATGAGCACTCACAAAGAGACAAAAGGGTGGGTTTGAACGGTTGGGGGGAGCCCAAATGTCACCGAGGGGCAACGCAAGAGTTTTTCTTGTAGTATAAGTATAGGAGAGTTAGATAGTGGGAGGGACTTTTTCCCAGATAGATTTGTGAGAGTATGTTGTAAGAAGAACTATTTCCTTTTGCAATAAAGAATTACAAGTTTCCTGTTGGAGAAAGCTTGGTGGAAGATTTCAAATGTTGTGCTATGGATTTGTTGAATGTGAACTATTTCGTTTTCAACTTTGTGTCCATTAACTGTGAGATCGTTATAACTCTTTGAACATATGTTCTTGTTATGAATTCACTCTAGTTTATTCTATGAAATTTTCACTATGAGTAATGAAGGCTTTTCATTAAAAATGAGTTATCTTTTTGTTCATATATCTATTAATGTTCATGTGTTCTGAAATAAGTAACAGCTATCTGTGATTTTTCTTAATGCATGTGCAGAAACACATTACTCATTGATAAATCATAATATTTCTCCCTAGGGATAGGTTAGATAGTTAGTTTTAGTTTCTTGTTGTGTGTGATTTAGATGCGAGAGATTTAAGACGAGAGGTAAGAACCTGTGCATCACATTGTGACCACTCCTCGTATTCTATATCAATATGCATTCTTAGATAGGCACTTTCATATCTTTCTTAAATTCAAAAAACTAAAAATATACATAGAGGACCGAGCCGTAACCGGTAAAATGTTGTATTTTGTTACTTGACCTACGGTATCCAGACCGTAAACCGGACGGATTCCCCATACAAAACAGTAACGAGCTAGTTGGGAACGTTTACTGGGGAGAATCCCTAGCTGGTGTTACCTGCAATTTTCTAGGCATGAACAAGCCCAAATATAAGGAGGCAAATGTTTGGCATGGAGAAGGCATATTTCCATCTCCTTCAATGATATGTTCTTCCTCTTACCCACACTATTCTGCAGTGGTTTGTATGGAACTGAGTGTTCCATTCGAATCCCCTCTATTCACAGAAATTCTAGAAGTACCCTTTAATGTACTCTCCTCCTTTATCAAATCTTATAGAATTGATCTTATTACTAAAACTATTCTCAACCATAGCCTTAAAAACTTTAAAAGTATCAAAAACGTCTGATTTTTGTTTCATGAAGTAAATCAAGCAGTACCTAGAACAAAGATCAATAAAGGTGAGGAAATGCTTGCAACCATTAATGGAGTTTGTGGGAATAGGTCCAGCTACATCACTATGTATCAAATCAAGTGTAGAGGTAGTTCTATGTGCCTTCTCAACATCATACCTCATCTCTGGATGATTAGCTACCAAGCAACTTGCACATACTCCATCGGAAGCTTGGATGGAAGGAAAAACTTCAACCATTTTATAATTGTGGAGTTGGTAGAGATATTTGAAGTTGAGATGGAAAAATCTCTCATGCCAAATCTTGCTTGTGTTTTTATCATGATACAATAAAGTTGTAGGAGGAGAGACAGGTAATAAATGTGAGAACTCATAAGCTTTAGTAGAGTGATATGAAATACCTTTCGCTATGAGTTGTCATGTGACTTTTTCTGTAATCTCAAGTGTTTTTGAATCAAATGTAAATCCTTTGGGAGATCCTATACGAGTCAAATGAGAAACAAACAACAATTTATCTGCAAGGGAGAGCACATAGAGTACATTCTTGAACTCACTGGGATTCGCTCTAACTGAGTTCCTTCCTTCTACTGGATTCTAGGAATCATCTCCCATGTGAATATTAATCCCCTTTGACATTTTGAGGTCTGAGAAGGATTATTTGGACGAAACCATGTGGTTGGATGCTCCAGAATCAATTATTTATGTTACAGTCTGAGTAAGGATATATTTCAAAGCATGGCACATTTCATCTTCTTTTATCTGTGGTTCTTCATCAACCTTCTTTTCTCCTTGTAGGAGAGCAATGGTATGCTGCTTGAGGAGAGGGGACAGTTGATCAATTTGATTCTTCATACACTTATCTTCAATATGGAAACCCTTCACACAATAGGGACATATCTTATTTGCAAACTTCTTCTTCTTAGAGCTTGAGGCTCCTTCTGAAGTCTGTTGATTCTATTTAGGCTTTGAATCAGCTGCTTTGGGATCCTTCTTCTTTGATTTCCCTTTGGATTGCACTTTTGAAGAGTCTGTCACTAGGAGAGCCTGATATTTGGAGGTCTTGATGAATCCAATTCAAATCAACTTCTATTGATCCTTCATTAAGGACTCAAAAAAGGAATCAAGTGAAGGAATTTTCCAATTCGAAAATGAATCCCTTTTTGAATGGAAGATTAGGACAAATACAAAATACCCTTAGTCGATTTTGATAAGAATGGAAAGCACATTTTTCTCATCCTTTATTTCTATTCTACATTGTTGACATTGATGTGCTTGCAAGAGACTTGAATATAGTAAAGAATTGCTCTATTGTTTCAAAGTTGTTGGGATGTAAGGATACCATCTCATTCTACAGGAGGTGTCCCCAAAGCTCATCTTGTTTTCCAAACAAGTCTTCAAGCTTCTCCCAAGCTTCTTTGGGTGTCCTCAAAACTTCAAGGTGGAAGAGGAGATCTCTAGATATATGAGTGCATAAATAACTGAAGGCTTCATCTAATAGGTTCAGAAACTTGTTCTTCTCAACTGACTAAGGGGGCTCAACCTCCCTTCCAAGTATTATACAGAAGTATCCCTTGTTGCGCAAGCAAACCTGTATATCTACCCTCTAATCAATATAATTGAAGGGTGTTATGATACGAGGAGTAGAAGGTAGAGAATCCATAATTCTCCTTCTGGAAAAACACAAATCTTCACACAAGCTACGTAGCACCTATAGATTTTCTCTACAAAACAATAAAACATTTGAGCTATGTTAGAATCATTCCTTCCCTCTCGACATGAACATGTTTTCAAGGTCTGACATGCCCACACTGCCACTATGAATAAATTTAGAGGAAGCAAAGAACTCTTTGCGGGAATTCTGTGGAAACCTAGTTGCTTCTGATGTTCAATGGAGAGAGACAAACATGAAGTCTACTTGAGATGGCTCTAATACAATGTTGAAATTGTTGTGACATTTAGATATTGATCAAGAAATAAGTCAAATATTATTGTTGCAGTAAAAATAGAATGATGATATACACACAATAAATCAAACCACATAGGAAATGAATGAGTATAGCTCATATAATTATAGTATCATTGTTATTGATTAAATTTGGTGTTACAATAGTTTGCATAAGGAATAATTTGAATCCATTAGGAAATAATTCGAATCTACCAAATGGATGTGACTTTTCCTAACTGACTAGATAACTCAGGATGTCTCAATCAATATCGGAGTTCGAATGTTTAACTCCATATCTCTAAACAAATTACACAATCGGTAATAAATAGTTAACTAAGTCTAACTGAAGTGATAGGTGAGCAAAGGCGCCTAATCCACATGCATTCATTAATAACTAGGACTAACTAAACTAATTGTGATCTACCTGAATGTAACTAGAAATTAACTAAGCTTAAATAGTTCCAACTCCAAATGACTGAAGGAGGTTGGTATTGGACTACCAATGGCTCCTAAAATGTAGGCATTGGCCTAGGAGGCACCTAATCTGATGCATTCAAGTGCATTCAATGGCAGATATCCTCTAGCATTTGTCCCCACACTCTAGCAACTGGTACATGTGACCCCATTAGGCCATATGGACCCAATGGTACAAGTGGACTTAATTAATTAATTAAAACTCCTAATTTAGGCTAAATTAATCTAATAGACAGTTTGGTCAAGGAGGATTAATAATCCTAACAGTGGTGAAATTACCTAATTGGAAGGAAATTTTGGCTTATGTAAGATAACATAAGTCTTAAATATTTATTTCATCAGCAAAATTTCAATGCGAGACAAGAAATATGGTTGTCCTTCTTAAGCGAATATTATTTTGAAATCAAAGACATAAAAGGGAAAGAAAACAAAGTGGAAAACACTTTAAGCCGCCATGCAAATTTACTGTTTGCAAGAAATAGCTATGAATCTGATCTAGAAAATCAGATCCTAAATGCTTAAAATCCTGATAGGGAATATCAATTTTTAAAAGAAAAGACTGCTAAAAATGAACAAAATGAAGTAAAAATAGATTTTGGCCTAAATAAACAAGGATTGCTGCTGCAGAAAAACAGGTTGTACATACCAAACATAGTAGAAATCAAACTTACAATTATAAGCTACATAAACGACCCTATTTAGGGCATCTTGGATATTAGAAGATGATCACCATGATCATAAAATATTTCTTTTGGAAAAACATGAAGAAAGAACGAGAAGAATACTTAGCTCACTACCTAGAGTGTCGGCAAGTTAAGGAAGAACATCAACATCCAACAGGATTGTTATAGCCACTATCCATTACAAAATGGAAGTGCAAAATAATTAGTATGGATTTTATAATAGGCCTACCGAAAAATTTCTGATAGCATGATTGAATCGTGGTCGTAGTTGATAAATTAAGTAAGGATTCTCATTTTATTCTTCTTAAATATACCTTTAAAATTGTTAAAATTGTCTATATTTTCAATAAAGAGATGTTTGGGTTACATGGTGTACCAAAAGTAATAGCCTCAGATAGAGACACAAAATTTACAGGTAACTTCTGGAAATATTTGTTTAAAGGTTTAGGAACAAACTTGAATTTCAGTACTGCATATCATCCACAAACGAATGGGAAGAATGAAATAATAAACCAATTCCTAGAGGAAATGATAAGGATGTATGTCATGGAAAAACCAAGTAAGTGGGAAGAATACCTACACTTAGTAGAATATGATTAAAATAATAATTTTCAAGTTTATGCATGTATGAGTCCTTTTGAAATATTATATGGACACAAACGTAATACTTCATTTTCATGGAGCACTCTTGTTAATAGGTTAATGTTAGGACATGATTTATTAAAATACATGGAGCTAACCATGAAACAAGTACAACAAAACTTCAAGGTTTCCCAAGACAGGTAGAAAAGTTATGTTGATTTAAAAATAAACCCTAGAGAATTCCAGGTGGGTGAACATGTGTATATAAAAGTAAAGCCAAAGAAAAGTTCCTTGATATTGGGATAGTATTTAAACTTGGAACCCGGGTATTGTGGTCCATTTGAAATTTTGGGTAAAGTAGGGTCGGTTACGTACCAATTAGCCCTACCACCCAATATTAAATTGCATAATTTGTTTCATGTTTCTATTTTAAAAATATATGTTCATGATGTTTCTCATGTGATTGATTGGAATGTGATCTAGGTTGAACCTGAAGGAGAGTTCCAGGTGGGACCAGAGCGCATTCTTGATAGGAGAGAACTTTTACTTTGAAATTGTAGCATCTGGAAAGTCAAGGTGCAATGGAAGCACCTCAATCTAGAAGAGGCCACTTGGGAACTGGAAAGTAATATGTGGGAGGCATATCGAGTATTATTCCAAGATGATGAAATGGAAGAATAAAGTAGAAAGATTATAACGACGTGGAAGGTGTTATCCTTTAATGGGAGGTGTATGTAATGCACCGAGAATTAAAATTTTATTATTAATTATGCTGAAAAATACTTTAACTATTATTTTTATTATTTTATTATTTTTGGCAGAAAGTCAAAAATAAAACATTTTGTAATAAATCATTTTTATTTTAATAAAATATGTTGAAGGAGGAATAAAAGTGGATATAGTTGTTAAAAGAGTGTTTGTTGACCCACAAGAGGAAAAGACAAGTTTTTGAAGTCACTGAGTGAGAAATCAAGATGTAGGAGGCATCATCCCCAAAAACTAGGTCACAACTCCGAGTTGAGTGCTAAAGAGGAGGAGGTTCATAAATTAGTAAGTCCTAGGAAAAATACTATATATTAGTATGTCCATGAGTAGCAAGAGGCTAGCATTGAATGGGATGAGAATGCAAGAAGTGGCACATTGAAGGATTTTTCTCTTGTGGTTCAACGAACACGCTTGGGGGTTCCGGAGCAAGTAACTTGGATGCTCTGGGAGTTGGTTGGGAAGGGCAGCTTCTCCAATTTTGTTTTCCTGGCATATGTGCAGGGTTCATAATCTATGTTTTAAAATGACTCTAGAATGTTTTATTCTAGAAATGAAAAGGTTAATGTAGGAACTAGTATGTATTGGTCAGTTTAATTAGGCTATGATTAAATGTTTAGTAGCAGCTAGGAAGTTTTTTTATTAGACATATATACCCAAATTAAGAACTTTGTTTTTATTCAAAATTAGAATTTTGCACTTAAATGGATATGTATTGTATCTTTTGAATTTCTTCCTATACGACCGATTTAGTAATGCATTGTTGCACTGCTTATTTATATTAATTTCTTAGTCTGTAATTTTGAAACTAATAATAGGTAGAATCTGTAATCATGTTAGTATTAGTCTATTTTACTTCATATTTAAGCAGAGTAAGAAATACATAAATAAATATGTATATACCTTATCTTTCTAATATTTAAAATATCAAGATTATATATATATATCGAATGGGTGTGGCTCATTGGCATTCGATTGATATGAAGTCACTTGTTTTAAATGGAGGTCATGAGATCAAATCTCACTCGGGTTTACCTGTGTGCCATGTATTTTTGGCGGGTGTGGGGCACCTAGGGGTATAGCGGTAGCAAGAATGGATCTGTGGACCCTGTGTCACCCGAGTACCATCCCAACTCTAGTTGTTGATTCCCATGGTTACAAATATATATATATATATATATATGCAGGTAGATTATCACCATATATATATATATATATTTACTTTAGAATGCGAACATAAGAAACTATTAAGGTATGGAGTATATCAGTTACAAACAGTCCAAACAAAGTAACCCTACTTGACTATTACAATGTGATAAATATAACAAATCTTACATAGAAATATCTGATCAGAGTTCTAAATTAATTAACCATTTAAATAATAACCATAATAAAATCATAAATCGACCCCTTATGGACCTACATATATTTACTTCCATTTTGGATTGAGGATCCATACGTAAATTAAATAACTATACATATCCATAGTAATCAAACTAGGAATAAAATGTATATGTCAAAACCAATTTACTTTTGGTAGATCCTAAGAAATTGAGTCAAGAACCTTTATTTATCTCTATAATTAAATATGTAGTCACTTAAAAAATCCTTTTCGAATCTGCATGAGTAAATCATATTCATATCAAAGATCCTAATAAACAAATATACTATTCATGAAGTAAATCAAGTACAAATAGAATCAAATCTATTACATTCACAACATATACGCTAGTTGTTACAGCTGCGTTTGTTTACATCAAACCCCAGTCACAAAAAAATCTTTGATATTTCCCCAAGGGTTGGCTTAAATCCATCTTGATGGTAGTCGATCCTTGTATACAATCAAAAGGCTATCTACTATACACGTAATCGTAGACCCCGTGAGTTGTTTATTATTTCAACAAAACAAAGTAAAGATAGGGTCGTAAATCCATATAATGGCTACCACTATCTAGACAGAGGAGAATCCCTTACTATATGATAAAAACACTTCCATCGTACTCACCAAATGATTGTAGCAATATAACATCAAATCAATTACTGTATTTGTGGTCGTAATACTAGCAATAATGACAACCATTGATTAAAAATAAATAGTATGCAAGATAACATAAAGCATAAACGATTGTTGGAATCACATAGTCCGTAATTATAGGAACCTTTTAATATTCAAAACATATAATAATAAGTGGTTGTAAGACCATATCGGATGGATTTCACGCTCTTTATATACCGGCGTTAAAATCATAACTGAATGGGAGTAATGCTATTCAAATGGAACCCAAACCCTATTAATAATGTAGTAAAAACATTACAGAACTCGAATTCACATTGCTGAAGAAATGGATGCAAATCTAGTGCAAGGAAAACCCTAAAGGTTTTTACAAAAATGCATGTAATCAAAATCAAGAACTTATCTTAAAAATGATTGTGGCTACTACTCGTAACCTCACAACTTCTACCTAGTGTGACCTGCAACCACAAATATGGTTTGGTCAGTATGCTGCTCGAAACTTTTAAAAAAAAAATTAATTAAGGGTTGAGGAAAGTTTAACAGGGAATTTGGAAATACAGGCCTACGAGGAGGTGACCCTGTTGCCTCCCTCTCCAACTCCTTTAACCTGCACAATTTTGTTACAGTCAGGAACAAGTAACATTTCTTAAATAAATTGAATGAAGGAAAAACGTGCAATAAAACCTTACCTCGACATTTTGCAAAGAGGGCCAAGGGCCAACCCCTCCGAAGCACCCTTATCCCTTCTCTTCCTACAAATGCAACAAAATAAACTTAGTTATTGTTAATGCGAAATCATTACCAAATTAAAATGTAGTAGCTAAGTTTTAGTTAAAACCCTTACCTATTAAACAAACAAGTTTGAAGGGTGAGGTCGTGGAAAGAGAGGTCATGGCACATACTATGCATTATTGTCCTCCAAAGGAACTGAGAATCCCAGTAACACCTCGGGAAACATACAAATAATACATTGTTAGCATTTACATAAACTAGGAAGAAATAACCATATGCCATCATAATTCATAAACAGAGCAGATATCTTCGACTCTTGATGACCACATAAAGAAAACAACAACCTATACATTTCCACGGTAAACGTAGAATATCCCTTCGAATCTTTCCGACTACACAGAAGTTCAAAGAACCAATACATTTCCACTGCGAACAAAGAAGAGCTCGAATTTTCCTCCCCACATAAACCAAGAAGGAAAAATGAATTTCTTGACAACCTCCAAGCACATTAAACCTATGTCAAAACCATAGTTGCAATTTGGACATATGGATGGTGGAGAATGTAACCCAGCATCTGCGTGGAAAGAATGGCTGCACTATAAACTTGTATCTAGGTCACGCTTTAATTGCCAAATTCAACCAAGGACAAAGTATAATAACTATTGACCACGATAATCATAGATTTCTAATCATTGCATAAACCATACATTATAAACCGAATGCCAAGAATCTTTGCATCGTGAACCATGGTATGTAATTCCAAATGATTTTATTATACCAAGAAGCTTAACATTTTTCAACCATGGTATAAATCACATATACCAAAACAATAATATAAACTAATTATGCCAAGAAACATAACCATCGTGGATCATAGGGTAATGAATACATTAATCACAAACCATAGATTCTTATTGCTAAAACATTTTTTAAACCCTTGCAAATTTATTAATATAACGAAGGGTTACCATATGGTTGTACCATATGCCTTTACAAACCCTAATCCATTGCGTTTAAAGGGAGGATCACCTCGCACCATAGCTTAGACTATGGCAAGGACTAAGGCCTTTCAATTGTCACTTAACCAAATTATTACATAACGGTTGCGGTCAATACTAGGGATAGTCTTCCTAATCCTTAGGAAAGTAAATCCCTCATAAAAAGTAATCAATTAAAAACAAGTAAACAAAGAGAATCACCTGCATGGGCATGGATTAAAGTTTTGAAAGGAGATAGCCACTACCACAATCAACAGAATCTGTCATAAAAAACATAATAAACTATATTAAAACTTGCAGAAGTAAATGATGAGAAATTTGCTAGTAAGTACAATAAATAATGCATGCTTTTTTATTTATTTATGATTTTTAGGTGTGTTACATGACCCTTGGCCCTCTATGTGATTTAATAGGGTAATTTATTCTTCGAACACTTAAATAAATTCGTTCATTATTATTATTATTTCGGTTTTATGTTAACTTTGTTAACTTGTTGAAATTTGAAGGAAAGGGAATCCATAAGCTTCAGGTAAGCCTGCATCACCCTCAAAACCCAAACTCACAATGCAAGTAATGAATGCAATTGGTTTTACTTTATTTATATTTCATTAGGTTCCAGTTTTAATAATGCACTCGTTAAATTTATTTACTTGTGAATGCAGGTCTCTAAGGATGGCATTGTGAGAACCTTTACAGGGTCACCTCCTCTGAGGTCGCCTTCTTCTCTTCCTAGAATCTCAGGAATTTTCTCAAACTTTGTTAAATAGGAAGAATGACTATACTAATTCTGGTAATTAAATTTATACTAATTCCACCAAGTTTGTGCATGTGAAAACCGATGGGGTTTGGATTGTGGACTATACATCTAGATCATCTATCATTCATAAGGTAAGACTCTTGATATGGTTTGTGGTTAGTCGCTTTGGTTCGCAGTTTCCATGGAGAAATAGAGATTTAAAGCCACTATGATATTCTTAAGATTAGATTGTTTTTAAAACCCTTATGGGGTCTATACTTATATGCATTGGTTAGATTGCATAGTAGGATTAGAAGCCTCTCATACTCGAAAAGTGTTTGATTTTATGGTGGTTGTTTTGTTTGAATAAAATGGTTCTCGAGCAATATATTTAAGGCCATATTTGTAAAATCGATTCATTGTGATTATTATTTGGAATCCATGTTTTCAATAAAAGGATTGTTGCTTATACTTAGATATTGTGACTCTGTTATGATTTTAAATATTTGTCCAGATCGATCTATTCTTGGGTATGGATTCCCGCAAACAGAGACTGTACTTTGTATTTGACTAGGTTACTAAAACCTATTAGATGTGATTTGTCATTTCTAAATCTTGATGTAATTTTTTTATTGAGATATTGATTTGGAAATTATACTTCTTATGTGTTTTAGCTAGATTTGATTATTTGGTGTGTTTGGAGCTCAGATCTATGTGTTGGGCATTGATGATTAGCTTGTAAATTATTAGTTTATTTGATTTAATTTGATCATGTCATTTGGTTTCCTTTAGTTTGTTAAAATAAGTAGATATGTTCTACACGGGGTATGAATACCCAGAAAGAAAGAAAGACAGTATATATTATTTAAACTTATGGTTGATATTAGTCATTTTGTTGTTTTGTTTTGGTTATGAGATATAATATTGATCATTGTTGAACTTGGGGGCTCAGATCTACGATTTGGGATTTGATATGGTTAAGTGAATACTCAGTTGATGGATTGTAATACATTTGTTCAGATATTTTATTTGTTACTAATTTTAGATCCTACCTTAATCTGGGTATGGAATCCCAAACAAAGACTAGGTTTAGATATATATAAATATTTATGTATTCACTTAAATAGAGATAAAATTCGTGTAAATGGATTCATCTCCTAGAGGGATGTGATTGTATTACACTTTATTAGATATATTTACTAATTTCTATATCTAATAATATTTAAATAAACATTAGAAAAGTAATCTATATGTGCTTAGAGTATACATAAAATCTGCAATTTCCTACATTCTGTAAATAATTATCAGTTTATACTAAGAACATATTTTGAAAGAGACACAAAGATTAGGAACACATCATTTAATTCTCAGTTTAAAATTCAATTTGGATTCAAATATAATTCATACTATATTATCAGTACCAACAATTAATAAATTTAGTAACGAACCTGTCATCACTGTCGGGAAAACAAAAGTGAGGTTGCCTTTCATCCCAACCAACTCCTAGAGAAGCCATGTATTACTTGCTCCAAAAACCTCGATCATGTTTTCTAAACCATAAGGACATAATAAGATCAATGTTCCATCTATTTGCATCAAGACATCATTCCCCCATACATCACCAACCTCCTTCTTATTCGATGGACATACTAATTTATAGTATTTTTTCTAGGACTTGGTCATTTATGAGCCTCCTTCTATTTATAAATCCACAAGGAGTCTTGACCTTATCTTGGGAAGATGCCTCTTGCATCAGTTGAGTTCTCATTCAACAACTTTCACCATTTGTCATTTCCCATTTTGGGTCAGCGAACACTCTTTCAATAGCTACTTCAGTTATGTTCTCTAAGTCTTTTAATTATTCAATAATAATAATAATAATACATTACATTCATTTTGACGTTATTGTCAAAATATAAAAAAATAAATATTCCAATAATAAATAATTAAGTGTGGTTTTGGTTTATTACATTTATCTTATCTCCATTTATATGAAATATAATATTATTTTACAATTAATTGATCATTATTATAAAATATACATGCATGTTATTTGACAAGTAATTGATCATTATTAAAAACATTTACATGCATATTTCTTTTGTTTGTGGTGTGAACCCCTTTATATGCTATCATGGAGATTATACTACCATTTTGTTGTAGCTACTAGTGTTTTTGGACCACCTAAACACGTTATTCTGATCTATTTACTAGAACATCATATGTTAAAGTTGTTATCTACATAAGTCAACACTCCTCTAGGGCATTTATATTTCTATCTTATCAAACATGTTAGATATTTATTCATTGTGTTGACCATGAATGTCCAATCATCAATGAATTTCTTTCAAAACCAACTTTACCAAAGACGGGATCTCTTCCATTTGAACTATCAAAAAAATGCTCTATCACTCCAAAAGTGAATTTGATGACATCATATGAAAAAAATAAAGCTTACAAGCAACCCTGAAAGTCGAAACTTAAAAAACCATTCTAAGAACATTTCATTTTCGAAGGATTCATATAATATTAAAAATTGGCTTGCCTCATGGCAGATTTGAATCTAATAATCATGTCAATACAAGCCACGAATATAGAACAACATGACCATGAATATAAGAATATTCCAAATGAAGAGTAAGAATACATGTTGGATCCACTAAAAATTATAAATGTTATCCCAAGGCTCATTGACATAAAATCATAATAATGTACAATAGAAAGATAATCCCAATTTGAATCATGACAAAACTATATATATATAAGGGAGGCAAGGGGTGATGGATCTCTACAGTTCAACACGGGGTGAAGGAGAAGGCTCGTTCGAAAATGTGGCGGATCGTGGTGGAGCATAGGAACGAGGAGACTCTGTTTTTTAATCTTTTTTCCCTTTTCTTCTCTTACGATGTCCGAAAACGAAGGACCGAGGTTAGATGTTTTAATACCCGACAAGAATCAACACATGCTTAAACTTCATAAAAGAAACACACCATGTATCTACATGAAGTGGATTATGAATCAGAGGAGCAGACTAGATCCATTTTCTGTACAGCGCATGAGGTGTGCCATACAAAAGAAGTTCATGAGGCAAAGCTCATAAACTTAGCACAAGCTAAAATCATCTCACCTCATGTCGGCATGATGGAAACTAGTGAGGATGACATCACTAAAACCTTAGGCACGAGCCAAAGCCAAAGAAATAGAAAGACATCAGGCCAAAGAAATCGTATGCAAAGCTTATAGTAGGAAAGGGTATCCTCATACAACAGATCCTGCACTACCTAAAATTGGCATTAATAGGTCTTTTTTTGGTAATATTGTAACATCCCCTTTCTACCTCGACCCAAAAACATAGACTATAAGTACCCATCCTAAACTTATGAAAAATTATGGATTTGAATGATAGATATAGGAGACTGGAAACTGACACGACTAAGAGATTGGGGATGAATCCACTTGAGAAGAAGGTAAAAGAGGAGTGAAAACTTGGGGTTCTGGTGAAGATAACCTGGTTTCATCCACGGGGGCATCACCTAGGGACCAATATGATATCACGTCCATTCATATTGGGGGGGTTAAAATTAAAAAATTAAAAGTTAATATATTGGTGGTATATTAGGGGTAAAAATGGTTTTTTTTAACTATATAAATATCCAATATGTTGAGGGATATTTTATTCCACAATCCTGCCCGCGCCCTTCACCAGTCCTCCAAGACTGCCTGCACCCCTGCGTATGCTGCATAGGTTTTCCCGTGGTTTTTTTCCCATGCCCTTCACCAGAGCTCCAAGCCTGCATGCACCCTACTTATGCTGCATAGGGTTTTCAATGTTGCTAATCAAAACCTACCTATACTAGTGATGCCGGTGGTGCTGGCTATCTATGGTAGGTAGTAATAGCTAGTGTCTCAGTGTGGTAGTATGTAGTAGATGGTGGGCTTTATGGCTTGGATGCTCTGACTATGGTATTATATTATCTAAGATCTGCTACCGAAGCTACCAATGGTGGTATTAAAACAGAGCGAAGGGAAGCTATTACTATTACTGGTGCAAAAACTAGTTCTGGTACTGGATCTTAAACTGGTTCATCGACTGGAGCATAGCAGTTTGGGGATCTTTGATAGCGTATAGAAGTGCAAGGTGGATAAAGAAGAATGGGTTGGGGAGGTTTATGAAGGAACCACAGCCACAGGTAATTCTGTATCCACTCAAAGGTTTCTGATTGTGGACAATATCTCTACGTAGACTCAAATTGATGAAATAGGATCGGCCAGCTGAGCTGAAATATACAGGCAAATGATTCGATTTACGGGTAGTTTTGGGATACATGAATATGATTTTTAATTGAATTGTATTGTTGAATATAATCTAGTTTTTTGTTATCTTTCTTGTGTAAGTCTGTGGCTGAATCTGCCTATAATCTTCTTGCTTTTCCTAATGATATTTTTTCTTTTTCTTTTTCAATCTGCCAATGTTTTGGGATCGTTTTCAATTGAATTATAATCATACTGGTAATGAGGTAGATAACGTTGCCGGTTTTTTAATAGATTATTTTGGGTATCCTCTGCATTGGCCAGGTTTTTATGGTTTGATTGAATATTGAATACTGCAGTTGTGAATCAAACTATGCGGTTAAGTATTTATTGTTGAGATATTAGGATTTTTGACTGAGCAGAAAAGATTGCAAAAAGGTTTTATTGTACAAGTGTTGAATTGGGGTTTTCTAGAATTGGGGTTTGATTCTTTTTTTTTCTCCCTCGATTCGTTTAGAAGACATACCACATACCAGAAAACATTTTTGCATAGTGTAAAATGGGTTGCATAACAGGAGACAAATCTATAAGAAATAAGAGAAGGCTTCGTTCAATTCCTCCTACTATGCCTATTAAAATTGAAGAGAACCTATGCGATGATAGAAGAAATGGTGTAGTTGTAGAACCTTCTTCTGTTGCTTCTAAACCTATAAGATTGCTAGAGGGTGGTGGTGGGTTTGCTGGAGAAAAACCAAAAGAAAGGGAGAAGGATTCTGAGGAACAACCTAAAGAGGTGGATTGGGGTTATTGCACAGAAGATCAATTAGAGGACCTTTTATTAAAGAATCTCGAGTATGTCTACAAGGAAGCAGTATGTAAAATCACAACTCTCGGGTACACTGCAGAGGAAGCTCTCAAGGGTATGCTGCGAAATGGTCACTGCTATGGGAGTAGTGATGTGCTTTCCAACATTGCTAACAATTCATTGGCCTATTTGAATAGTGGTTGCAGTGACTGCTTTGATGAATCTGATATTGCCTTTGGAGAGCTAAAATAGCTAGAACAATATGTGTTGACAGGACTGGTGTGCTTTCTTCGCCAGGTGCGACCACAATTGAGTAAAGGGGATGCTATGTGGTGCCTCCTTATGAGTGATCTTAATGTTGGTCGGGCAAGCACATTAGAAATACCTGTATTACCATCCGGCGATGAAAAAACGATGAGTAAACCCAATGGGAATGGATCATCTTCTTCAACAGTGATTTCTATGCCATCACCAATTAGACCGTCTTGTTCATCTTCCAGTTTTGTGCCTGTAACTACAACTTCAGAGCCTTGTAGGATGTGTGCTAAAACAAAGAAAAACTCTGGTCTGAATTTGGCACAAGATGGTACAGCTGCTGTTGATACATCATCTTCAGCTCAGAAAGGTTTCACTTTTGATGCTGGGACATCACATGCACCTTCCACCACCACGACTCACTTTAACCCAAGTTCTGGTCTCTCTCCTTCTATGAAACGAGCTCTATTGAAGAAGAATGCAGCTGCATTGTTCTTTGCCTGGTTTCTGTCTGATCGGAAATCCAAATCAGATTCATGTTCGTGATCAGCTGACAACAACAGTGAATGTTTGGTTCCAACAAGTGGAGTGCAAAACATACAAAGTGGATCAGGGAATTTCTCTGGGAAGAATCGGGTTTTAACAGGAGACCTTATTCACACCGAAATGCAGCTCATGCAACTAGTGCAAGCACTGCAGGTACAAAAATGTCTTTGGGGATAACTTCTACCATGGACGTAGGACAAAATCAATATAGAGGAGAGACTGGAAATTGTCAGGATATTGTAGGAGCCATTCTAGGAAGTTTGGAGCACATGGGTATTACAGACAAGTCTGATGGCATTGATCAATGGAATGAATTGATGCTGAAACTTATGCATCAAATAAGAGATTTAGAAATGCAACTTAAAGAGCGGATTGAATGGGCTCATCAGAAAGCTATGCAAGCAGCTAGAAAATTGAGCAAAGATTTCGCTGAATTGAAAACATTGAGGATGGAGAGAGATGAGACTTTGCGCTTGAAAAGGGACAAACAAGCTTGGGAAGACAACACAATGAAAAGGTTTTCTGAAATGGAGAATGATTTACAAAAAGCAAGTGGAGATGTTGATCGAGCCAATTCAGCTGTAAGAAGGCTTGAAACTGAGAATGCAGAGGTGAGGGTAGAGATGGAAGTATCCAAATTGAGTGCAGCAGAATCTATTGCAACATGTCAAGAGATTGCAAAGAGGGAGAAAAAGTGTCTAAAGAGGGTTCAGGCTTTGGAGAAATAGGAGTCCAGGCTCCAGGATGACATTTGTGAAGAAAAGCAGAAGATTGCTCAACTACAATAAGAATTGTCTCTGATACGGGATTTGCAAAATGAAATGGAGGTGAGAGCACATCTAAATGTTTCAAATATCAAGCTTTTTGTTGACCATTCCAACATCTTGAATATGTTTTCATCTTTTGGTTTAACACATCCAGAGCATGGTGTGAGAATGTTGAAAACTTTGTTTCGTGTGTCCAGCATATCACCAAACTCTGTTAAAGAATTTGAAAAATTTGCAATGAAATTAATAGTGCATTATATCACATTGAACTGTTTAGTGTTTTCTTCTTGTTGAGCACGGCCAATTTGACAACAATGGCACATATGTTGCATATACTGGTATCAACAGAATGTAACTTGTGGCTTAATGAGTGATGTACAAGAAAAATGGAATCAGGAAGAGAAAGCTAAAGAAGTGGCAATTGCACAAGCAGAGGAAGAAAGAAGAGCAAAGGATGCAGCTGAAGCTTCTGCGAGACGAAGGGAGGAGGCATTGCATAGGAAAACAGAAATGAATTTTCAACGACATAAGGATGATATCGAAAGACTAGAGCAGGAACTTGCTCATCTCAAGACCACAGCAGAATCTTCCCAGCCAAGTGGCAGGCCAAATGCTCCATATGCAGTAACTGGGAATAGTGTAAAGAGCTTAAAGGAGATGAATGCCCGCTTGCATCGTGAACTAAACAAGTATTGTTATCCTTTCTTTCATTGTGAGATGAGGTAAATCTTTTGTCCACAAAGAAGTGTTGTATTTGTGGGCATGCACATGCAGTATATTTTTAATTCGACTGATATTTGATTTCATTCTCTTTTGAAAACCTTGATTTCAGTCTCTTCCATAAAATTGATTTACAAGGCCAACCAAGTATGACAGTTATGTATATTTCACATCCATAGTTCAGGTTTATAATTGTCAGTACCTAAGAATTGTTTCTTGAAGTTTTCTTAAAGTAAGTTTGTCTTTTTCATAATATCTAAATTATTCCATAAATTCAACGAGTCTTAATAACAAATGTTTGATTTGGGCACTTACTAAAATGATTTATATGAGAGCTTGATTCTAGAGGAAGGAATCAATATTTTGGTACTGACTTTGTTATTGAAGTTGTTTTAGTAAGTTATGAGAGCTTGAGTCTAGAGTAAGGAATTGAGATTTTGGTGCTGACTTTGTTATTGAAGTTGTTTTGGTGAGCAAAGGGGCATAAATGCAAAGACCAAGTCAGCAGTCTTGGATGCAAAATCTTGTTGTGGCATAAGAAAATCCTTTATAGACTTTGGTGTTTCCTTTTTTCTCAACATATCTGATTTCTAGAGTTCCATCTTCAGAGGACATCGATATTTTTCCAAGAAAAGTCCATTCTTTAATGAGAAATCTTTGTTCGATTGCCCCATCGATCTTCTCTCCTTTGGATTTTTCCTCCTACTACTTGATTTTATGTTCCCTTTTATTCTTCAAAGTTGTTGCAGGAAAAAATCACTTCGATACTATCTTTCTTTGCTATTTAAGGATTTTAGAAGCCAATCGCTACTGACATCTAGTAGTGGACGCTCAAGCAAATTACATGCAGACAGGGAATTTCTTCACTGCACAAACGGCAGTCATTTGTGGATGTGACATTTCCTTGTTTCAATCCATTAAACAATCCCAGTTGCTTCATGTTTTTGCACGTGGTGTACCTACATTCCTGGTAATCTACAATTTGGTTCATTACAGCCTTCCTGTTCTTCAATGAACGACTGTTGAAGTGGGTGCTTCAAGTTGTAATGTCTAGATTGTTATGCTCAATGATATTAATTGTTTTGGTAAATCTCCAGTCATTGAGTATGGAGTACTAAACAAGAGAACATAGTGCACATCAAGTAACTACATTTTGGAGAGCATGTTCTAATATATGTCAATCAATCCAATTTTAATTAAAGTATGCGAGACAGCTTGATGGCCTCCTAATGGCAGGCCAAAAGCACAAATAAATTTTTTAATAACTAGTGCAACCACCTTTAGAGGAATTTTTCTCAACGGTGTTATAATATCTCATTTTACTCCAATTTCTGAACCTATTATTTAATGGTATGCACTGAACTTTTTACTTGTGATTCATAAAAAGTTAAATGGCCGCTCTTAGGTGGCTAGGAATAGACCTCAATTGTCACTATATGGCCATTTTTGCTACCATAGTAATAAATTAAAAATAGATCTGCGAATGTGATCAATTCCATTTGCATTTAAACAATGCCATTTACATCCACATCCATCTGTATTGGTTTGTCATGATATCACCTAAGCCTTGGATTTTCCAATGCCATTGCCCTTGAGTCCCAATATTTCAACTTTCTCCACGATTATCCAATGCCATTACTCCAGTCCCAATATTTCAACTTCCTCTATGACCTGTATTTTTCTTTCTGTAAATCTAATACTGAATTTCTTAATTATCTTGTGTTGGACACGAGAATTACGGACAATTCATAAGGTTTCTAAGGTTTATGTTAATTCAATTGTTCTCTTGATCATTGAATCTATTTTTGACAATTCGTAATATTGTACCAAGATGAGGTAATGTACAATGCTTCGAGGAATCCTCTTCGAGTTAATGTATTCCATGTGTTGCATTCTCAAGTTGCTTTCAGTGTTATCCTATACCTTGATTTGTAAACTCATTTTGTTATAGCTTCTGCCCTCCTTGATAAAAAATTATAGCTCTGGCTTCATTGGATCAGACATTATCCTATTAACTGTAGCAAGATCAATAAAGATTGAAAGTTTCCTATCACAACCCTTGTTTGTAGTAGGGATATTCACAGGTTTCATGGGCATTTTAATTCGAGCTCTCATAGGAGGTTTTCCCCTTGAAGAAGCTTATATAGGAGGTTCACTATTTTGGAGATATTTAATATAAGGGATATATTTTGTAGGTTTAATCCTTTTTTCTCTTGTATTTGATTTTCTGCATTTAATTTCTTTGAATGATCGTTCTCTGCAATTTCTGTTGATTACGTACATTACAAGTGATATTAGAGCTCTTTCCTTCGCCATCATGTCTTTGATTTTGGAACT
>LPNX010028833.1:64535-113335 GCA_001517045.1 Pseudotsuga menziesii | reverse complement strand
CTCAACTAGGAGTAGTATTCCTATAGGACTAAAGAGTTTTGGGTCATGACAATACCCTTGCAAGAGACCTATCTCAAAAGATTCCTTGTGTAGCTCTGATTGACATGGTACCACTCTCATTAACCATTTTTAAGTGGACCTGACAATACACTTGTTGGTGGATTGTCTCAAAAGACTTATTGTGAGGCATTGATTGCATTGTTATAACACTCTAGCAGCACTTTTTCGTGGTCGAGACTACTTGTCTGAAATCAAGGCCCCATGGATGGACATCATAGTTGCCTCCCTAGAAATTTTAGTCAAAGAGATCATTGGCTGGCTACAGAACACAACACTCAATCTCAAAAGCTTATGGAGAAGCTCCTTTATTGGGAAGGGGTGTAGGATGCTCAACTTGATCCCTCCCTTGAGGAAACCTTAGTAAAAGGGGAACATTGTAATCAAACCCCCTTTCATGACAACAATATATGAATTTTACTCATGGCATAATTGCTAGAATGTAAGTTGTTTAAAAATACTGTACTTTCTCCAAGAGCATCATTTTTTAAACAATTGAGTTAAAAATATCTAACGTCTAAGATGATAGTGAGTCAATAGAATCTATTGCTCATGTGGGGAAGGTTTCGTGACTTCTTGATATTGCCTCAATGTCCATATTCCAATATTAAAGGTGGTGAAGGGAGGATGGAAGCCTCAAGGCCCTTTGTTGATACAGGTATACATCTATTTTTATTCACTTTTTCCAGTTTTCTGTTAAAGTACCATTCCCGTATTTACAGGGGAAGATTTCGTAATTCAACTAGAAGAGTAGCAAGGAAGACTTCCTACAAAGGTGAACCCCCTTACACTTATTTATTCACTGTGATGTATTATCTTGTTTTGTATTATGTTCGAAGTATTGTCTTTAGTGCGTTTACAACCATTAATTGCATGATGTCTCAACATGCTTAATTAGAACTTTTGATTACTATTCAGGTAATTGAAAAGTTCCCTCACATTGCACATTACAAGGCTCTCAAGCTGCCAGTTGGCATGGATGCAAAGGATTTGGTCAAATCACAACTAGTGATTGCATGCATTGATGGTAAAGAATATGTAACATTATATTTTCGTTCTAATTGAGAAAAATATCTACCCTTACTTTTCAAGTAATTGACATTCCATCAACAGATATATCATATTTGACCCTGAACATGTATTATATGTAATGTAGAGTCCTTACACTACCATTTTGAAGTAGCTTTCTTACTTCTGCCTTTTAACCTATGTTGCATTGAGTTTCTAGGATGGAGTGGTGTGGGGATGAAGGGATGGGAACATATATTTGGCCTCCATTTCATTGTAAATCGTTACAGGTCCATCTGTGTCCCTTTCTTTGCAAATTCTATAAATAAGCAAGTGATAAGTTTCCAGCGCTCGTAATAACCCCTTATCTTGCATTTCATAATGCAGTTTTAAGGATCCCTTTATGCATCCCCTTTCATAGTTTGAAATTATCATCTTACTATAAATTTGAACATTAGGAACTAAACCTTTCTCTAGCATTAGTTTAAAAATATTATTAGCCTCTTCCAAACTACCCTTCTTGCAAAGACCATTCATAAGGGTGCTGAAGCTTTCAATAACAGGAAGAAAACTCATTTTCTGCATTCTCAAATGCATCTTCAATGCCATATCTACCTTTCCTAGTTTGCAAAGTCCACCAATGACAGCATTGTATGTAGAAGCATTAGGTGCAACACCTCTCACCTCCATTTTGTCATACAAATTCATGACAAAATATGCATCTTCCATGCATAAACAACCAGTCAGCATATTGCAAGTTCTAACATCAGAAGCCAATTCTTTTACATAGGTGCTGTTCAGAATCTCATTAAACTCCTCCTTTCTGCAATTTTTAAGAGTACTCTGATAAGTGACATGTAACTGCTAATACTTGGGAGCATGCCTTTCCTTTCTATTTCATTGTAGAGTTTCATACCAGTATCAAATTTCCATTGATTGCAAAGTCTGTCAATGACAGTGTTATAGAGAGAGTCATCTCACACAATTCCACAACCTATCATGTTATCAAGAAGTTCAGAGGCCTCCTGTATATTTCCTGCCTCAGAATGTGCCTTAATCAAAGCCCTGTAGTTAATCACATCTGGAATTAAACCTTTGTCCAAGGCATCTTTAAGGAGGTTGCTTGAAACTGATATCCTACCTTTCTTACAAAAGGCATTGATAACTGAATTGTAATTAGAAATGTTGGGCATAACACCATGTCTTTGTAGTTCTTCCCAGAATGCCAAAGCCTCAGGTCACAACATTGAATGCCAGACCCTTCTTCACCATCTGGCCGTGCAGGGCCACAATAGCTTCCACATTACCTTGCTTGCAAAACACATCAATGATGGATGAATATGTGAAAACTCAAGGACAAGAAGGATGACATTGTTGTGCAAAATCTTGACTCTGAACCAATTGAGAGTGAGATGCTTGTCTAATATAAAACTAGGAAGCAACATGTGCCATTACAAAGACCAACCTTGACATAAATCGTAACATTTGGAAATGGTATGCTTACCACAGGGTAATCAGGCACAATGAACTAATTAGGCAAGACAATTTATGAAGCTAAATCAGATAATCAGAAATAATTACATATAGGAGCACACATGATTGACACAAATATTTGGGCAAAAATATAGTACTGGAATTTCATTCAACTAAGAAGTTTGTGCAATAATGATACGAACATTATGAAACTTTGCAACATAGCTATCCATCTATCAACCGACTATGACTAACACCATGAACTGATGAAGCCCATTGCAATTTTAAATCTAGGTATAAACAATATAGCTTGAGGAAATATGAAGTGTTTCACATCTGGTCTATTTGTATGACGATCTGGTATGATCATTGAACTTCCACTTGAAACCATAAGCTGAGTAGTCTATCCACCCCACTGTAGTATTCCACGCCATTAGATGCACTTGACTTATTGTTGCACTTGCACCTAAGTAATTTGCACAGCTGAACTTGTCACACTAATGGACTCTAAAGTTACCCCTACCATGTGCACTGTGTCCATGGCACAACTTGAATTGACACTCTAATGGACTCTAAAGCTATCGCTATAATGTGCATGCCTATACTCAGACAAGTATTCTAGGTTCAACTTCCTCTAATGTGACTGCTTTCATCATGGACTTTATTGATCTTTGTCTCTTTCTTGGTTCAGTGGTGCCAAAAAGTTTACTCAGAAAATGAGCACTATATAGGTGTATGGTAGAACATAATTGCATTATAAACAACGTATTTGCAATATTGGTGAAAATTTGTGCCCAAGGTATCAAAAATTTGCGTAGAAACTAAGCACAATATATAGAAAATTGTATTATGAAAAATCTTTGGTGGAAATCTATGCCCATATGCTTGAATATTGGTTAGAAAATGAGTACAATATCTATTCCCTAACCTACAGATAATATGCTTAGAAGATGAACACAAAATCTGTGCCATTGATGCTACATGAAGGTCTAAAAATTTGCTGCAAGATGTGCAAAAAATGGGTAAGATTGGAGATTTCTTGGTTTACATAGGCAAGCGGGTGAGTGGACCTAGTTACAGCTTATCATGTTTGCATAGATTGTCGAGTTTCACAAGTTTTGACTTAAGTCTGATGTAGCAAGCCAATGCTGCATTGTTCTGGTTAGATTTGACCTAGTTTTGGATTTGGGTTGAGTTAAACTAGCAATTTTGGGTATAACAGAGCAGGGCTTGCTTTGCTTTACTCTTCTTCTTTGTCATTTTATTTGTTTAACCTACAATTAACAGGTTCTTGAATTCTATGAATACCAGCCTCCAGGGCATTTAGGAGTAGATATTACTTTTGTAAGGCTTTATCATGTGTTGTAGCGTTTTTCTGAACGAGGCATATGCTACTAGGGGAAGATTTTGATTAGATACAAAGTTATAGCTTGCATGGTAGCATGTTAGATTCAAACACTTTAATTTGTGATCACTTGATGTGCGAAACCTTGCTGTTTGTTTTCAATCACTTTGTTTAGAATTTTTAAGAAAATGAGCTTCATTGGCTGTGTTCCCATTGTCTTAATTTGTGCTTTGCACCATTTGTAGAGCATCCTGCCATGCTAGGGAAACTTCCCCCTCTATAATTGGTTGGGTATTTTCATATGATAAGGGTTTAAAAAGGAGACTATGCAGCCACAATCTTTCTTGGTAGAAGGCACATGGAAGATGTAAAGGGCTTTTCATTATAGTTATTCATCTTTTCTTCGGGGTCATTGTAGACGAGCACCAACCGCTGCATATAGATATATCAAGTGTAAGTTCTTGACTTTGAATGTAGACATCTTGTATTCAAGGAAGCCATAGTATGGTAATGTAGATGATGGGGCTGCTGCAAATAATGTGGGAGGTGCAGGTTTTGTGATTTATCTTAATGATAACCATTTTTATAGTTTCTCTATGGGCTGTGGTTGCAGTATGAATACCAGAGTTGATTTATTAGCTCTATGGGCTTCTCTAAGAGTGAGCTTAATTATGGGATTGCCCATTCACTTGATACTTGGCGACTCTTTGGTTGTTATCTCATGGATCAACAAACTTTCTGCCCTTGATATTCCTATTTTGAGGCATTGGTGCGAAGATATTAGAGATATGCCTCATCATGTCCCTTCGGTGATTTTCAAGCACATATACCGGGAGCACAACTCGCTGGCAGGCGATCTCTCTAAATCAACTCTGAATTTGGATATGGGATACGGAAAATTCACTGAAACATTGGATGGTTTGGTAATAGCACAAGATCTTTTTGTGCTCTTTTAGATGTTGTTTTCCCTGATATATCAGCATTGATTTTTATGAGCATTGATTGTATTTTATCTTTTTGTCACGATTGAGACTTTCTGTCAGCTAGCTCTGCTTAGGAATATTTGCTTGAGATCACCTCCGGTTCACTCTATTTTCTGACCTGATTTATCAGGGATGATGACAAAAGTCTGCAATGATCATACTTTCTTTGTTTCTCAGTTTTAGGCTGGATATGGTTGGCATGATCATAGTATATTGCTCATTGTTTAATATTTGTATTCTGCCGTTAAGTGAGAATTATGTGAATGATGTCTTTTGATTCTATGAATAACAAAGGCTCGTATTTTTTTCTCTGAAAGAAAAAAAAATGTAGATGATTGGGTTTGCTTGATCCCCAAATGTAGACCATCAAGTTGGGAAGTGTTAATTTTACTTGCTCAATTTTTCTTATTAGCCATCATGGTAGATTAGTACCAACCATTGCCTTGACATGATAGTGATAATTTATTGACTTTGAATCTAAACATTGTGTAGTTTGAGAAGCTAGAGTATGATAATGATTGGAGTGCAGGACAATAACACTTCGATATTGAGGAGCCAAAATGAGTGATGCAATCATGCTTGACATGAAAAAATGTGGTAAGAAGAAGCCTTTCATATCAAGAACTAAGTTCAGGGTTTCAGTTATACATCATTAAAATTTAATATTGATGGAACACATATCAGGAATTGGCTCTGTGTTTAACAATTGTTCTATGAACATTCAAATCAAACACCTTAACTCAAAAAACCTTTAGATTTTTCTTTGCCAAATTTATGTTTTTTAAAGAACACTTCATGGGATTCCACTCTCTTCCCTAGAATATCTGAATGGAAGATGTTGTCAACCATGTGGCTGGTAACCTCAGGGATTAGATTGGATTTGGACCTATGACCTAGGCCCTCCTCATTGGCAACATGCCTTTGATAGATTGTTTAGCCGAAAGAGCTAACCCTCGGTTACTCCTAGAATATTGAGACATACATGATTATTTTCTATATGTTTTTGTTGTCGTCTTATATATGTTCCCAACAACATTCGCTTTATTGTAGTAATTTCACAATCTATACAAACATCAAGGTGTGTCTCCAGTAATGTGGCCCTTTCTTGTGTTTAGTTTTTTTTTTCCTTAGGTAGAAATATAAAGGGGTATAAAAAATGTAAATGAAAAAATGGATACATGCAATATATAGGGAAAATAGGGTTTTTTTAAAATTGGCAAGGCATATTGGGAGGGGGTTAAAAAAAATGATTTTGGGAGGTATTTTCCAATATTTTTTGAAAATAGGGGTATTGTTTCATATGCCACGAACGAACGTGCTATGGCATGGTTTCACTAAGTGAAGACCCCGTGGTTTCATCAGGGTTAGATGACATGGTTAGATGACATGCCACAGGTGATCGAGTTACAAAATCCTCACCTTTGTACTAATTTCAATAATAGTATTTTTGACACACTCATTGGGGTTCCATTAAGCATTTCTAGATGACTCCTTACATAATTTAATAGTGATTAACACTTATAAACCACGTTATTCTTGGTGATTATGAAGGTAAGACCCTTCTCTTGAGAGATGAGTGGACCATGAGATTATTAATCTTAGGTTAAACAAATTCTTAAAACTACTCTACCATTGTATAGAATCCTAAAATATTTTAATGTTGATATACAAAAAAGTGTAAGTGTTCTTATAGGGAAAATTATACTTAAATATGGAAAATTAAATATGGGAAAGGCGCATGAGATTTTGGGCCTTAATATTTATTATTTACGATACAATAGAATCATCTCAAGAAAGAGTCTCCTTAAGAATCAACGAATACATAACTCTATCTATTTAGTAAGCTTACCCTTAATAATTTATTAGGGTGAAATGCCTTGAAAACAAATGTGCTATTATTATTATAACAATCCTATACAGAATTTCCTTTGGGAATAAAAATTGAAAATTATCCTTTGTAATATATTAAAAGAAAATGATTGGTTGGGCGCATGTCTCTAAGTCATTACTGCGCATCGAAAAAGGGGAGTCTCCCTCAACAAAAAGGATGGCAATTTCAGTGCATTAATTTGTGGGGTGCTCTGCGCATCATATAGGGAATCAATTATTGTTTGTTGGTTCTTTATTTGTGTTATGGTTCCCTTGAGGGGGGAACGCTTAGCTAAAGGGGGCATCATATGCTTAGCTAAAGGGGGAACGAATAAACTCTTCTCGTCATACTAGAGGGCCACGCCTCTGGAAAAATTCGGTGATGCATTGTTTTTTTTTATTTCATGATCTGCCTCTCATTGTTCCATCGAAGGAGGATGGTGTTTTTCTTTATTGCCAGCGTTCTGATAAGATCTGATCCTGTATTAGCTTACCTATGATTTGTTAAAATATATGAACCTATAATTATTTACCTCCTATTCGATAAAGATGTGAGAATGTTACGTGACGTTTGATAAAGATCCGTGCATGGATTTAGTTTCATGCATTGGATTAATGCGTTGGATCTATTTATGTGTATGCATTGTTAATGCCTTTTGAGGAGCTAGAATTGTATATCTGTGCGATCTATGTTTTAATGCATTGGATCTGCATTTGTTTATGTGAATTTTGGATCTGCATTTTGCGTGATTTGAGCATGCATTTAGTTTCCTGCATTGGATGTATTTTTATGTATGCATTTGTTAATGTGTTTTGAGGAGTTGGAATTGTATACTTGTGAGATGTATTTATAATGCCTAGGGTATTTTTTAGGGATTCTAATATTATACTTAAGTATAGTATTCTAGGCGATTGTTCTGGATTGAAAAAATATGTTTATAGATAGGTAGGCGAATATTAAATATGAAACATAAAATTAAAACTTAAATGTATAAGTTTTGGCAAAAATTATGATAAAAAACATATTTTATGTAAATATAGGCGATATTAGACACCAAATAGCGAATTTATTTTTTTGTTAAAAATCCAAAAATTAGCCAAATGGCTAAATTTTGCCACCAAAAATTACCCTGGTTGGATTTGTGTTTTTTTTAATGTGAATTATGGTTCTACGTTTTGGGTGTTTTCGGCCTTCCTTTTGGGATCTACGCTTTTGATGTGATTTATGTTTACTACGAAGAGCCCGAGAGGCATTCTATTTGGTTTCCTCCATTTTTGTAAACCCTAAGCTTGTATTTATTATGGATCTGAGCATTTGTTCTGAAGCCCGTGATTGCAGATCTTAGCTGTTTATTATCTGAGCTTTTGTTCTAATCCTACAAAAATATTTATTTGTTTGATTAATTAGTGGTGGGGAGTTTTTTCCCAAACCTCAAGCTTAAAGAAGTGTTTATTTCTCTGGATGAAGAGTGTTGGGGCATTTTTTTCAAAAGCCCAAGCCTGGGAAACATTTATTTGTTTTATTAATGAGTGATGGGTCACTTCCACCAAAGATCAAGCTTGCATAAGTGTTTATTTGTTTCAAAGAAAATTGTTAGGGTGATTTTACCCAAATCCCAAGCCTGGGAAAAATTTATTTGTTTTATTAATGAGTGCTCCGACGTTTCTCCCAGAGATCAAGCTTTCATAAGTGTTTATTTGTTTGAAAGAAAAAGTGTTGGAGTTTTTTACCCAAATCCCAAGCATGGGAAACATTTATTTGTTTCATTAAAGAGTGCTTTAGCCATTTTTCCCCAAAAACACAAAGCACAAGACTACAAAATGTTTTTTTGTTTGAATAAAGAGTGCTTCAGTCATTTTTTTCCCAAAAGAAAAAAGCACAAGCCTGCAAAACGTTCATTTTGTTAACTCACTAGTGTTGAGGTGTGTTCCCAAACCTCAATCCTACAAAACAATGATTTATTTGGTTAAAGGTTGTTGTTATGTTAGTTTTACCAAATGTCGTTTGTAATTCAAGTTTCGATTAATGGCTTTGTTACCACTATTTTGATAGAGGCTAGAACATGCATTTTGCTGTTGGCGTTGCTAAAATATGCAAGAGGTATGTGTATGCCTACTTTGAATAAAGAACTGGAATTTATGTGTTCGTTCCGACGAAGGAAAATAATAGTGAGTATGTTTGGAAAGTGTTGTGTGTTTATGTGGGCAACGGGAAAGGGATCTTTAAGGATATTTGGCCCATACTCTGTGGTACTGAGTTTGTTTGTTTAAAGGATCTTTTTTTATTCCACGCATTGTGCTTGCTTGGAAAGGGAGAAAAACGACTATGTCATAGTATGCCTTGTGGCTGACAGTTGGAGAATGCATGGACTTTATTTTCCTTATTTAATCCTCGGAGTAAAGAATCTGGAATTTTTCCAACCGTGCAGCTCCTGGTTTGCTTAGACCTTGGGAGAACATGGAATTTTTATCTTGAGTTTGCTAGCTTGGGAAGTTGGAAAAGTAACTCACTTTTCATATCGACGTGAATGTTAAGAATATGGAAGAGCTTCTTAATTACTAGTTATTTTTGGGTTTCTTTATAAGTGCAAGCCACTGATTTGCATTGTAAGATCAAGTTGAGAGATTTTGGAAAGGGTTTCTTTGTTATACCTTTGTCCTAGAGGATTCATCTCCCATCTCGGGGGTGTCTCTAGGCGGGACAACTTACGCCAGATGGAGCCAATAATTGGGAGGAAAGTCACGCTCAAAGTTCCAGTCGCTTGAGTAATTGTAAAACCTCAGTTTTGACCCCATTTGCATTAAAAGATACATGATGTATATTTTTTAATTAATAGTGGTGAGGATCTAAAGGCAAAATCCCCACCATCGATTTCGTTGTGTATGTTTCGGCAATAGGGATTGCTGCCGATGCTATATCGTGTCGTCCAGCACATTATAGTTTTGACATCATCTAAATATGCACATCAAATAAATAAACCCACAGCCAGCTACGATGGTGCAACGTTAAATGAAAAGGGCATGATTCCTAAGGTTAACGGGGGGTTGTCTAACCCGTGGGGGCCATTGGGAGTTTTCCATGTGTCACCTTAGTTATTTTGTTGTTAGTGGGGGCAGTTATGGGCTGGCAGGAAACCACTACGCACACGCCTGAGCTCTCTCCATGACGCGTTGGCCGATTGTTCTATCCACTCTCCCCATCGTGAGCCGTTCATTTTCCTCAGGCCAAGCTGACTTAAAACGATCCATGATCCATGGATTGGGGGTTCGGTTCTCCTTTCTCTCATTGGCTATTTCCTTTGCCTCACGCACCAATTGGGCTCTGGGTATGATCTTCCTCTGGCCTATACAGAGAATGGATTTCCCCATTTTTGGATGACTGTGGTATGTTTACGTTTTTCATCATCGTTTTTTTCTTCGTCACATAGTGAGCCATTCTGTTCACTCTCCTTACGCACCGGTGGAAAATGGGCATGGTCCTTCTCATGCAGAATGCTCTCCTTTGTTTTGGGACTCACGTAGTGAGTTGGGAAGCATGCTCTGTCATCCATGATTTCATGTGAATGAGCCCTCGCATTGGGTGCAGTGTGTAAGTTCATGCTTGTTCCCCTTAGCAATGGAGGTCTGCGTTTATGTTTTTCCTTTGTCCAAGTTTGAGAATCGGACTTCTCTCCTGTTTTGGGACTGTGTAATGTTGCCACCATTTTCATTTTGAGTTTGGGGCTGTTGTCTTTCCCTAGTTTTGGGTTGCTTCTTGGTTGCCGAGAGTGCAGAGGTCCTTTCGGGATTGTTGTTGAGTTGTTTTGGCCATGCTAAGGCCAAGAACAACTTTGAAGCATGGTTTGACCTGAATTGTGTTCCACCTTTTTGTTTGGGGTTGTCACCCTGTTGTCTTTGCCTTCTTCACAAAGCTGTGAACTGTTTGATTTGCTGCGGCATGCAGTGGTTGGTCTTTGGACTGTTGAGAGTAGGATTAGAGAATGGTTATGCTTGAAAAAACTAGTGATTGAAGCCACTCATACAGAGTTAGACTGCTGGATTTCTTCTCCACAACCCTTGAAAAGTATTGGAAAAGGAAGTCAGGGCTTGAGGGACTGTGAAGCCGAGAAAGGACTAATTCCTGGTGTCGGGTGTGTGGATGTCTTAAAAGTCAGGTTAACTTTGGTGTAGGCGTCCTTAGCTCTCCATTGAGGCCACGAGCTTAGCATTTAGTCTTTCCTAGCTCCTTCGTGGCCTAATAAACCCTACTATGTGGACTTGGCTGATTTGTGTACCTTGGCTATGTGTAAGTCTGCTTTGATCGTTACTCCTTGAGGAATCATGCCCAGCTCGGGGGTGGCAGTGCTGCTGAGAGATTGATGAGAACACTGGCCTATGGTTGGGTGGAACGTTGCAGCGACGTAGCTAGTTGCGGGACGAATCCTGTTTAAGATAAGTATTCTGATTATTTCGTCTCTACATTTATATTACTGATTAATGAATATAATGAACATGTGGCATGCTTAATTGAATGTATGCTTGCTTTCGCTATGTATATGAAGGATTATGCATCTTAGTATGTTTTATGTTTTAAGAATTTTATTTCAGCATTATATGCCTGTTCATGTTCATGGCGCTATTTTTCCCATATGTTTGGTGATAGTAGCATCCTCTTCGTCGGTTTGAGGGTCGGGGACGTTACAGTATGGTATCAGAGCTCTGGTTGTAGCATGGGCCTGAATGGGCCATGAATATGCAGTGACGGAGCTTATGCTATAGCATTTGGGCCTTAGAGGTCCATGAGAAATAGTTAACAGAGGCAGGTTTCCTACTGTCCAGAAGAAACCAGGAAAAATGGGTGAAGACAAGAAAATTCTAAAAAAATTCTAGGTGCCAAAATGTCGGCTCATTGGAAAAGTTAGTGACAAGTTCCTCCGATGCAGCGGAGCACTTAGTGGGAAGGCCACCTGACGAACGGTAATCAGAAGGAAATTGAGGAAAGGTTGCGTTCTTCATCCATCGGCTCATCAGAGAACTTAGTTTGAAATTCCTCCCACACGGCGGAAATGTTAGTTTGAAGCCCACCCGATGGCGGAAGGTTTTGTGAAATTTTGTTTTAAGTGTTAAAATCGTTGGCCATCAGAACATGTTAGTGGTATTCATCGTCGATGAATAGTGGAAGGAATTAGTCATTCAAGCATTGTTGTTGCAGAAGCCTAGTGCACTAATCCTCCGATGGATATGGGTTTCACTGACCGATGCCACGATGGTTGTGTTTCAATCGCCGATCGAAAGGGATCAGGGGATTGTAAACCCGCTCTTGCAGAAAGCTAGAGGACTATCCTTCCGACGGATAGAGCCCCCGACCGCCGATGTAGTAAAAAAATTTCAAAAATTTCTCTAAGTAACAAAATCATCGTCCATCTAAAGACGTTAGTGGTTCGTGCGCCCGTCATTGCGGAAGCCTAGAGCACTAGTCTTCCGACGAGGAAAAGTTTCGACTGCCGATGCCAATGTGCTTCAGCTCACCAATCGGAAATCATTAGAGGATTGGGCTGTCGATCGAAAAAGGATTGAAGTTGATAAGCCGCAGTTGCGACTGCTGATTGAACTACTCCATCGATGCACTAGTCCTTCCAGTTGTCGACACCGAGGTGTTTAGTGAACAGTAGTTCTGGGTTCATAAGTACGGCGGCGACAAATAGTTGCTTGATCACCGACGAATAGAAGATAGTTGAGCCAATGAAATGATGGAAAGGAAGACTAAAGAGAAAAAATTTGAATTTTTTTCTAAGTCATAGAATCATCGGCCATCGGCGATGGTTAGTTGATCACATTGTCGATGCTTAGATGATTCGGTTGTCAATGAGCTACGTCGAATAAAATCAATTGACCAAATGTCCACTGTTGCAGCTGATTAGTAGATTATTCCACCAATGGACATTGTTTCGACCGCTGATAGACCCATGGTTACAGAAGGCATAGAAAGATCATGGGCCGCCGTTGCGGCGACATAAAGAATTGATCACCCGATGAGCATTCGAGCACCGATTCCACAAAATACTAGTCGCTCTGACCACCGACAAAGTCATGAGTTGCGGAAGACATAGGAATATTGTGGGCCGCCATTGCAGAAGCTGAAAAGACTAACCTATGTAGACGGTTAAGTAGACGAAATTAGACGAAATTAGACGAAATTAGACCTATGAATCACCGATGAAACTCGAAACACTAGACCACTACAAGGCCAATACGGTGAAAGGAAATATACAAGCGACACATCGATACAGCGAAGAAAGTTAGAGTTTTGTACTGCCGAAACACCAGGAGATTAGTAAGGAGAAGATCCGAATAGAAGAAAATTTTGAAGAGTATAAAGTCATCGGAAAATTTTTGACGATCAAGCTGTCAATCAAAAAAAATCAAAGGATCTTAAACCCGCCATTGCAGTAGTCTAAAGCACTATTCGCCTGATGGACAGTAGGCCCGATAGCCGATAGACATCCATGGAAAACATAGTAATTTTACATTCCACCGTTGCGGCTTCTCAAGGGACTCCGCACCTGATGAATAGACGATTTTCTCGCCGATACAGATCGGAAGCTTAGTCAATTTGACAGCCGAAATGCTGGAGAGAAGTAAGAAAATAGACCATTGATAAACTAGGTGTTTTGACTACTGAAGTATTGGAAAGATGGTTGGGAAGAGGTCTGATTAGGCCTAAGGAAATTGGGGTTTTCGAGAGAATTTATCAGTGATTTTGCAAGCAGTTTTCAACTACCTTTCAGTAGGCTTTCAGCAGATTGTCAGTGGTCACCGGGATGAAAAGGAACAAAACCCTAGGTGACCGAAGTTAGAATTCCCAACCAAAATATAGTTGTGTGTTTTTCTATCATTCTAACAAGTGGTGTGGTTTTCACACCCGAGGTCAGAACAAAGCATGTGGATAGGCATTGGAACACTTATCCAGCAGGGAACAAGGGAGAGTCACCAGAATCTGAGTGTGGAGCAGCAAAGTGCTAGTGATTGCTTGAAAAGCAATGTGCTACTGTCAATATGGATAAACCTGGGAATTGCATGCCTAGAGGTAGCGAGACCATGGAGTCAAACCAGCTGTTGTGTGGAAAAGGAGTTCCATGCAGGGAGGAGGGACTTGAAAAGGGAAATTTCCTTAAACCCTGTCTTGCTAATTATAATTACATTTATAACTTTCAAGCATGAAATGTATGAATATATGCCTTGCATGCCTAGGATATTACATGTTGGTAAGATTAGTAAGAATTATACATGTATAATGAACCACTAATGGTAGTCATTGCATTGATGTTGGCATTAGTGGAAAAACCAACGAAAACATGGACATGGCTGAATATGTTGCTGATGCTGACAAATGTGACTAGTAACCCTATGGAGAAAGGGATAAGGAAACAAGTACAGAATCAAAAGTTGGTGAGCAAATTCTGCAAACTCTTGCAAAGGATGAACCAAATTGGTAATGTCAAGGGTGTAAGTAGGACCCTTGAAGGTAAGATTTTAATTATGAAAACTGCATGGAGTAGTAAAAGAAAGAGGTCACATGCCATGTGGGTATTTGAATTTTATACTGCATTCATATAGAAATGTGTCGTGCATGTATTATGTGTTGTTATGAGCCTTAGTATCCCAAAGAAAGTAAGTATTGATGGTCTTGATTATAGCAATGCATCCTATATGAAGTAGTCATGGTTAGGCCATGCATGGTATGATTGAATACATCATATTCTAGAATCAATGCAACGTAGAATTGAGTGGATATGCATTAAAAGGTTTCATAAATCTTGTGGTTATGCATTAAACAGATGCATATGAAAAGTATGAGTAGATGTTGTGATGCAATGCATGAATGCATAAAGATAGTTTATGTGTCATTATGAATAACTAATGGCTGAAATGATGAATTGATGACAATTCTGGAACCATTTCAAGAGCTGATGTGAATGCGGGATAGTAAGTGCATGAAGAGGGTAGTCATGATCAATTGGCTACCGAAAATGCTCTATGGAAGGGCAAGGTGGTATAATGATACGCTTGTGAAGTAAGGAGTATTTAAACAATTCATTTAAATCGCATAAATGATGTGACTATACCTTGAAAATGTTACTATGACAATGATTGCGTGAAGTAAATGAGTTTTGGTAATATTGATGTGATTAATAGCTGGAAGTATTTGAATTTTATAAATTCTGAAAATGCTTCAGTGCTTGTTGCGGCAATGAAAAACTTATATGCATCAAGATTTACTAAGTGTTTGGCTGACTAAGGTTCATGTTTCAAGTAGATTGTTGGGGCATGGAACAATGTGTAAGACCATGACAAAGGCCGAAATATACCATGTAAAAGAGCCAAACCTCATTAGAATATTCTCATGGATGTGAAACTAGTTTGTATGCGTAATGAGTTGTAAATTTGAATTTGTGAATTTTGGAATTTAAGAAATTGCTGACAACTAGTAATCACTATTCGCTTACATAAGATTGTGTCAGGAGGATGCACTGCAAGTGGGTATTCATATTATGCTAGTAAGCATAAAATTATAATGGGAATAGTGGTGCTTGTTGATATATTTGTAACTTCAAAATGTATTTATCTGTATATATTATGTATTGTACCCCAATGTTTATTACGGGATGTGTCTGTAATGCAACTGAGTCATGTCATACCCTGATGTTTATTCCAGGAAGTTTCTATAATGAGAAAGTCATGTCAAGTCATTGTGGGTAACCCTCCTATTGGTCAAGGGTTAAAGTCCCCACACTTGTCGGGACCTAGGGTCATTAGAATATCCTAGTGAAGTCGACCCTAGGTGAGTCACTGTAAGTCAGGGAAATAGTCCCCACCATTGTGTTACCCTTCTATTGGTCGGAGTAGGCAAAGTCCCCACAAGTTGTGAGGCACTAGGGTTATTACGCACTCCTAGAGATGTCGGCTCTAGTAAGTAATTGTTAAGTGAGGCTGACATGTTGGAGTGGGTTCCAAGTGAACGAAAGAATATAAATAGGGTATGAGTCTCTCTATTTACAACACAAAGACTCACTCATTGGGGTGCATGAGTGAGAGAGGAGAAGCTCTCTTAGTGCGAGAGAGAGAGACAGAAGCTGTGGAGATCATCTTTATGTTTTTGGGTTTTACTTTTGGTGATGATTCTATCTCTGAGGAAGTTGCATGGTTTTCACCATTTATGGTTTCCCTGAAGATAAACACTGTGTTCATTGTCTCTTTTGTTTGATTGTTGTGCTTGTTATTCTCTCAGTTAAAGTTCTTAATGTTATGCTAGCTTAATGATAAAAATCTAACATGGTATCAGAGCTAATCGGAGAAGAAGAAATTTTGCAGCTACAGAATATAGGGCTTATTAATTTTTGAATCTCTCTCCACAATCCATCAACAAAATTATGCTAGGATGACTCTCCATTGAAGCGTGCATCCTTCTGTCGAAGCGGAATTCGATTCCGAGCATTTTCAGTTTTGGCATGGAAAATTAGGGCTTTCTATAGAAGAGGAATTTTTTAGTCAGCCCAGAATAGGATTTTTCTCCTCATCAAAATCAAATTTTAGAGACTTGGATAATTATTTTTGGTTGGGTGAAACTCCAGCAAAGTCAAACCCTAGTTTGACCCCGAGCTAGAAAAACCCTAAATACTAAAAATCCTAAGTTTTGGTACATTCGCTATATCCCGATATTGGAGAAGGATCAGGAGCTGAAAATTACATAGACAAAATATAAAATATTTATTTACACGGTTTCCAAAATTCAGCCTCATTTTCGCTATATTCTAGGAGATATGATCCCTCCAAGTTGGGATTCCAACCTCTTCCAGAATTCATCAATAAACAGGACACCTAGGGATAATTGCTATATATTGGGATAAAAAGGTCCAAATGAAACTTTTGAAGATGTTATGGAAAGGGCCCGGATGGTACTTTGTGTGGTATAAGATTCAGACTTAGAAGATGAAATAGTGACATATGGAAGTTTGTCCAACTTCATTGTTCTGAATAGTCCTGTAACAGGTCACCTTGGGAAAACACTCATAAGTCCACATTGGTGAAACCAATTCTGATGAAACCTATGGTGTTGGATCAGGGATATGTGAGGATACCATAGTAAGATGTTTCAGACATAGAGGAGTAGTAAATTTGGAGATATCATAGAAACAGTAACAGGAAATTCTGCAGTAGAAAATGGAAAACTAGGGCTTCCTATTCTTGGAGCTTCCCTCCACTGTTTTCAGAAAAGGAGTACATTGGACAGCTCCATTTGAAGAGATATATCCTTCTATACAATAAGATCTAAAATATTTCAAGTTTTAAAAATGAGGTTTTCTCTGACAAACCCTAGATCAGCTAGCTACGGAACGAGAACGAATACCTCAAATCGGTAAGATCTAATCTTTTGTTATTTTTATTTGAGGTTCTCATTTCAAAATGATCTTGATGATAAGCTTGGTGAAGTTGACAACTTCCAAGCATGGAAGTATATGGTCTCTCTGAAGAAAATGAATTGGACACCTACATGAGTAGAGAGATTCCATTTCTAGAGGGAGATGACGCTAGAAGCCTTACACAAGGAGAACTTGGTCAAGGCCAAGAATATCATTGTTGATTCAATCATGAATCAACTTGTACCACAAGTGTGAGCCCTAAAGAGACCAAATATGTTTGATTACTTGACCAAGCTATTTCAAGGGAAGAACATAAATCAGAATATGACCTTAAGAAACCAGTTCAATAATGTGAAGATCGAGAATGTAGAGACCATGCAGTCATACTTTACAAGGGTCTCTCAAATCAAAGAACAACTTGAAGAGGTAAAAGAATAAGTGAAGGATGCAAAAGTGGTGATAGCCACCTTGAATGGGCACCCAGGATCATGGGATTCATTTCATGCAAGGAATGTGTGCTAGAAGGAAGTGCTTACTTTCAGTAGACTTTGGGAAGAAGAAGAAGCTCGACTCATAATAAGAGAAGAGAAGATGTGAGCAACTGAATATCTAGCTCTCACCATTGAAAGAAGATCCCTCAATTGATGAGGAATATGTAGAACTCAACTCTTGAAGAACCTCTTATCCATCTCAGCATTTGGATAAGAAACAATGCTATTATGAATGAAGTAGATGATGAAGCTGAAGGCTCAAGAAGGAGTCTACCCACGAAACAAATAAAGATAAGTATTCAATTGTCATTTCATGATATTGTTTTTGTTATGCATTTGTTTATACTCAGTTGATGTATTCTGCATGATAGAATGTTTGCATCAACGACAGTATACTACTAATATGCATGAGATGGGTAAGTAGCTCATGGGGCTATACAACTCTCCATTGCTACTTATCTAGAATGAAACCTCTTTGCTGACATATTGGATTAGTTCACAATCTCAATGTTGTCTTGGTGAAGATGGAAGGCATCTAGAAAAGTTTCCATGAGATATGGATGAATGTTGTATTGGATAAAGTAGTTGCATGGTCATATATTTATGCATAAGAATTTGCCAGTATGAACATTCCTTATGAAATGTTTCTAACCATACAAATCCATTTGACTTGTAGGAAAAATGGCATACATAATCGGCTACAAGCAAAGAAGGATGAGACTTGTTCCGAAGAACAAGTGACGACATTTCAAAATGAAAAATAATATGATGAATGCACCGGAATCATTGAATGAGAACCTTCCAAGAACAAAGGGAAGACCATTTTTGGAAGAATGATGTCCAGGATGCATTACCGATACATGAAGGGAAGTTCGTAGTTCCATCATGCAGTAGATGGAAACATTGTGGGATACAAGCCAAGATTCATAGTACGAGGCTTCTCACGAAAAGAAGGCATAAACTACAAAGAGACATTTGCAGCCATTGCAAGTGAAGACACATGACAGGAAGAATAATGTGTAAAAATGAAAGAAGGCCTTGTATGAGCTGAGAAGATACCCATGGGATAACACATACATGACGAGCTTAATGAAGATCTGAACCTTTGCTACAAGGTTGATAGAGGATGAAGAGCTCACAGGTGAGTGTGAGAAGAACTTTTGAAAAAGTTCAAGATAGAGGATCTTGGTATCTAGTGTCACTCTAGTACATAATGTTTCAATGCATAGAGTACGGAAGATAAAGGGAGTATCATGCTTCAGAGGGAGTGACTGTAGAAGATCCAAAGGATCGACATGGTATGACAGGATGGACAGATTACTGATGACTCTAGGATTTACTAAGAGTAAAGTGCATTCCAACCTTTGCTTCAAGGTTGAAGCCGGAATACCAGTGATGCTCCTATTATGTGTTGATGCACTATTTTCTAGGCATGAAGGTGTGGACAAGGGAAGTATGCAGTAAAGATCCTAAAGAGGTTCAGGATGATGACTGCAAGGCCATGACCACACCTATGGCATCGAACCTAAAGCTATTGAGTGTTGCTTCATTAGAGTCGGTTGATGCCACGATGTATTGTCAGATGATTTATTTCTTGATGTACCTGACAAATATGAGACCAAATATTTGCTTTTCTATGAACACATTGAGACATGTTCACTTGATGGCTGCAAAGCATGCAAGTGAGGTACCTGAAGGGTACAGTTGAGTATGGGCTCAAGTATGATATGAATCAGAAGATTAACCTAGAGGGCTATGTGGATTCGTATTGGGGCAGGCAGTGCCATTGATAGAAAGAGCACTTCGAGGTGCTAATTCAGTATGAGATCAAGTGTGATATCTTGGTTTGATAGGATGGAGTCTTGCATGGCGCTGAGTACATCTGAGGCAAAAGATGTTTCCACTTGTCATTTGGGAGGTAGTATGTTTCTTTTTGAAAACTATTATTTGATTTGATTGATCTGATTTGCATTTTGGTATGATGTAGTGAGGAGCAGTGAAGCTCCAGTTTGTGATCCAGATCGAGATCTCTCGAAAGAGGGAGTTCTAGCATAGTTGGTAAGACAGGTCATATGAGCATAAATCCTAGAAAATATCGTAGGTTGCTCAGACATAATCTGTCCTGTAGGTTGTCCTCGGATGTAATAGGTCCTGGCGAAGCTCACAGGTTATCCTTGGACATAATCATCCCTGATGTGATTCTATGCTAGAAATGGCCAGAGTGAAGTTTGGGTACTTCAAGGAGAAGCCTGGTGTTCTCTAGATCGAGGTTCCCTCCAAAGGGAAGTGATGATTTTGTGTTCCTTTTTGACATCGTGAGAGGATTGGTTCCTTCCATGGTGAGATGTAAGTCTTGTGCTCTTTCGACATGGTGAGATCATTGGTTCCTTCCATGGGTGGATGTAAGAGCTGTGACATGGTGAGAGGATTGGTTCCTTCCATTGTCAGATGTATGTGATGATGCCACATCCAGCATGAAAAAGGGATGGCTCTGTGAAGACACATCTATTATGAAAATGGACTAGCTCTATGTGGATGCCACATCCAACATGAAAAAGGGCTGGCTCTGTGAAGACATATCTAGTATGAAAAAGGACTAGCTCTGTGAAGGTCCCACATCCAGCATGAAAAAAATGTTGGCTCTATGAAGACACATCTAGTATGAAAAAGGACTAGCTCTGTGTAGGTTCCACATCTAGTATGAAAAAGGACCAGCTCTATGAAGACTCATCTAGTATGAAAAAGGACTAGCTCTGAGTAGCTGCCACATCTAGTATGAAAAAGGACCAGCTCTGTGATGCCTCATCTGGTATGAAAAAGGACTAGCTCTATGATGCCTCATCGGGTATGAAAAAGGACCAGCTCTGTGAAGACTCATCTAGTATGAAAAAGGACTAGCTCTAAGTAGTTTCCACATATGGTATGAAAAAGGACCAGCTCTGTGAAGCCTCATTTGGTATAAAAAAGGACCAGCTCTGTGATTCCTCATCTAGTATGAAAAAGGACTAGCTTTGTGATGATACATCGAGTATGAAAAAGGACTGGCTCTGTACAGGTTCCTATGACGAGAAGAATCAAGAGATAGCACCCATGATGATGACCCAATGATGATCCATATCGAGTGATGATGATCCAGATACAGTGATGATGATCCAGCAGTGATGATCCAGATCAAGTGATGATCCAGATCCAGTGATGATGTCCAGTGATGATCTAGATCTAGTGATGAAGTCTAGTGATGATCCATATCGAGTGATGATCCAGATCCGAAGATGAAGATGACTTGAAGAAAAATATGACTTGAAAATAAAGATGATTTGAAGATGAAGATGACTTGAAGACGAAGATGACTTGATGATGATCCAGATGATACAACGGAGAAGACTTGTGTTGATCTATTGTGTCGAGAGAATACCTTCCTAGTTAAGAGGGACTGTTCATGTATTTGTAACTTTGGAATGTAGTCATCCATATATATTATGTATTGTACCCTGATGTTTATTTCGGGATGTGTCTGTAATGTAACTGAGTCATGTTATACCCTGATGTTTATTCTGGGAAGTTTCTATAATGAGAAATTCATGTCAAGTCATTGTGGGTAACCCTCCTATTGGTCAAGGGTTAAAGTCCCCAGATTTGTGGTGCCCTAGGGTTATTAGACTATCCTAGTGAAGTCGACCCTAGGTGATTCATTGTAATTCGGGGGAATAGTCCCCACTGTTATGTTACCCTCCTATTGGTCAGAGTAGGAAAATTCCCCACAAGTTGTGGGGCACTAGGGTTATTACACACTCCTAGAGATGTCGGCTCTAGTAAGTAATTGTTAAGTGAGGCCTACATGTTGGAGTGGGTTCCAAGTGAACGAAAGAATATAAATAGAGAATGAGTCTCTCTATTTACAACACACACACTCACTCATTGGGGTGCATGAGTGAGAGAGGAGAAGCTCTCTCAGTGTGTGTGAGAGAGACAGAAGTTGTGGAGATCATCTTTATGTTTTCAGGTTTTACTTTTGGTGCTGATTCTATCTCTAAGGAAGTTGCGGGGTTTTCACCATTTATGGTTTCCCCAAGGATAAACACTGTGTTCATTTTCTCTTGTGTTTAATTGCTTTGCTTGTTATTCTCTCAGTTAAAGATCTTAATGTTATGCTAGCTTAATGATAAAAATCTAACATGGTATCAGAGCTAACCTGAGAAGAAGACATTGTGCAGCTGCTAAAGCTAGGGCTTCTTACTTTTTGGGTCTCTCTCCACAATCCATCAACAAAAGTATGCTAGGATGACTCTCCATTGAAGGGTGCATCCTTTTGTCAAAGAGGAATTCGATTCCAAGCATTTTCAGTTTTGGCATGGAAAATTAGGGCTTTCTACAGAAGAGGAATTTTTGAGTGAGCCCAGCATAGGAATGTTCTCCCCATAAAAATTGAAGGTTAGAGAACTGGATCAATATTTTTGGTTGGGTGAAACTCCGAAAAAGTCAAACCCTAGTTTGACCTCGAGCTAGAAAAACCCTAAATACTAAAAATTCTAAGTTTTGGTACTATCGCTATATCTCAATATTGGAGAAGGCTCAGGAGCGGAAAATTATAGATACCAAATATAAAATCTTGATTTACACTTGTTGAGGCCTAGAAATTCATAGGAAACAACAGCAAGGGATTCTCCCCAGTCAACGTTCCCAACTAGCCCGTGACTGTTTGGTATAGGGAATCCATCCGGTTTGCAGTCCGGCTACCGTAGGTCAAGTAACAAAAAATAAAGGTTTTACCGGTTGCGGCCCAGTCCACCGTGTGTATTTTTTTATATTTTTTTACTTAAAGTATGATATGCACGTGCCTAATTAACCATGCAGGGTGATAACGGACGCAAGGAGTAGTCACAACATGATGCGCATGTTCTTACCTCTCGTCTTAGAACTCACAAGCATCTAAATCGCATATGCAGCAATAAAGTAAAACTAGAACTATCTATCTATAGAGATCTAGATGTTAATTCGTGAGTAATGCATTTCTATCCATGTGCTGTGGCAAATCACAGATAGCTATTCTTATAACCAAACATATAAACATGAATAAAAGTATACATGATTAGATAGCTCATCAACAGTTAAAAATCCCATTTGCTCACAGTGGAAAATATCACAGAGTATACTAAAGAACATTCAGACAAGAACATAGGTTCAGGAAGTTAGAATGCTCTCACAGTTTAATGAAACACAGTTGAAAATGAAATAGTTCCCATTCAACATCGCTCATTTAATCACATTGATACATTCCACATAGCACTTTCTCCGACAGGCCAAAATTTGCAATTTCTGATTGTAAAACAAAATAGTTCCTCTTACAAACAATAGTTCACAAGTTTTCCAAGGAAAAAGCCCCTATCAATTCTAACTTTCAAATATTTAAACTAACAGTTGACCGCTTGGGCTGCCTCCCAACGTGTGACCTTTCGGTCCCTCCAAAATGTTTCATATCTCTATTTTTATCTTTTTTGTGCACACTCATGATCCGCTGAGTAACTGACAAACCCTTCAGGTCTACACCTTTGTAGCTATTCATTTTGTCTTCTCCTTTGTTTTCCCTTCTTGCAATCCTGCCGGTTTCGGTTCGATCTTTGTCAAAACTGCCCAGCTATGTCTTTGCGCCATGTTAATCTCAATAGTCCCTTGATTCCACCTGCAATTAATCAATGTGCATCATTCATTGGGATAGCATTCCAAAACAAAATGTCAAATTATATCGACCAAAATGGCCACTCAACAAGAAATATCATGCGCTGCATTACTGCTAACACCGCAGGGTAGACCTATCCATAGCCGCATAGGTGGGATTTAACAGGCGATGGGTGCTGCAAAAACACTTAGGCATATTGGAGTCAGAAAAGATACGACCTAAGCTGTGGGTGGGAAAACTTCCAATCAGAAATCGAAAGGATAACGACATCGGCTGCCAAGTTCTTTGCGCAGCCGCAATGGTAGAAGAAAAGAGTTATAGACATGCGACTAGAAGACCGACACGCATCGGTGGACGGAGGGCTTACACATCGAGTGCCTAGCTGGTTTGGGAGCCGCAACGATGGAAGAGAAAAGGCTACAGACAAGAGACACACATCGGCAGGTGGAGCGTTTTTCATTTCGGGTGCTTAGCTGATTTGGGAGCCGCAACGACGGAAGAGAAACAGACAACAACCTCCGATCAGATAAGATTGATAAGTGTTTTAACTTTAAAAATTTGGCAACGATTGAAACTGTCTCACCTCTGGAACAACATTTTTCAAAGAACACTTGACCCGATTTATCTTCAACTAACAAAAACCAGACTCTAGCATCTGCGACCCACAACAATTTCCAACACAAGCAATTTCTGAAACAGGACAAGAGTTCATCTTCGAAAATCATCCAAAATTAAAGCATGACCAAAAATTCATGGCTCCAATTGATTCAACGCAGCATTAAAATCATAAAGGGGGTCCAAAATTTAAAGAATTTGGGGAGAACAGTTGCAGTCGCAAGAACACTGTTTCCAAAATTCAGCCTCATATTCGCTATATTCTGGGAGATATGATCCCTCCAAGTTAGGGTTCTAGCCTCTTCTAGAATTCATCCATAAACAGTACACGTGGGCCTAATTACTATATCTTGGGATACAAAGGTCCAAATGAAATTTACGAAGATGTTCCAGAAAGGGAATAGACTATACTTTCCTTGATCCATGATTCAGACTCAAAAGATGAACCAGTAACACGTGGCAGTCTGTCCAACTTCGCTGTTCTGAATAGTCCTGTAACATGTCACCTTGGGAAAACACTCATAAGTCTCAATTGGTGAAACTAATTCTGATTAAACCTATGTTTTTGGATCAGGGACATGCGAGGATACCTCAGTGAGAAGTTTCAGACATAGAGGAGTAGTAACTTCGGAGATATCATAGAAACAGTAACAGCAATTTCTATAGGAGAAATTGGAAAACTAGGGCTTCTTGTTCCGGGAGCTTCCCTCCATTGTTTTCAGAAAAGGAGTACATTGGACAGCTCCTTTTGAAGAGATCTATCCTTCTATCCAATAAGATCTGAAATATTTCAAGTTTTGAAAATTAGGGTTTCTCTGACAAACCCTAGATTAGCCCACTCATGAATGAGAACGAATACCTCAAATCAGTAAGATCTAATCTTTTGCTATTTTCATTTGAGGTTCTCATTTCAAAATCATCTTGATGATAAGCCTGGTGAAGTTGACAATTTCCAAGCATGGAAGTATATGATCTCTCTGAAGAAAATGAATTGGACACCTACATGATTAGAGAGGTTCTAGTTCCAGAGGGAGATGAGGCTAGAAGCCTTACACAAGGAGAACTTGGTCAAGGCCAAGAAGATCATTGTAGATTCAATCACGAATCAACTTGTACCACAAGTGTCTTCCCTAAAGACACCAAAGATTTTTGATTCCTTGACCAAGATATTTGAAGGGAAGAACATAAATCAGAATATGACCTTAAGAAACCAGTTGAACAATGTGAAGATCCAAAATGCAGATACCATGCAGTCATACTTTACAAGGGTCTCTCAAATCAAAGAACAACTTGAAGCGGTAAAAGAAGAAGTGAAGAATGCAGAAGTGGTGATAGCAACCTTGAATGGCCACCCAGGATCATGGGATTCATTCATGCAAGGAATGTGTGCTAGAAGGAAGTGACTACTTTTAGTAGACTCTGGGAAGTAGAAGAAGATCGACTCATAATAAGAGAAGAGAAGATGTGAGCAACTGAATATCTAGCTCTCACCATCAAAAGAAGATCCCTCAAGCGATGAGGAATATGAAGAACTCAACTCTTGAAGAAGCTCTTATCCATCTCACCATTTAGAGAAGAAACGATGCTATTATGAATGAAGAAGACGATGAATTTGAAGGCTCAAGAAGGATTCTATGCACAAAACAAATAAAGATAAGTATTCAATTGTAATTTCATGCTATTGTTTTTGTTATGCATTTGTTTATATTCAGTTGATGTATTATGCATGATATAATGTTTGCATCAATGACAGTATACTACTAATATGCATGAGATGGGTAAGTAGCTCAAGGTGCTATACAACTCTCCATTTCTACTTATCTAGAATGAAACCTCTTTGTTAAGATATTGGATTAGTGCACAATCTCAATGTTGTCTTGGTGAAGATCAAAGGCATCTAGAAAAGTTTCTATGAGATATGGATGAATGTTGTATTGGCTAAAGTAGTTGCATGATAATATATTTATGCATAAGAATTTTCCAGTATGAACATTCCTTATGAAATGTTTCTAACCATACAAATGTATTTGACTTGTAGGAAAAATGGCATACATAATCGGCTACAGGCAAGGAAGGAAGAATGGGACTTGTTCTGAAGAACAAGTGACGACATTTCAAAATGAAAAATAATATGACGAATGCAATGACATCATTGATGCAGAACCTTCCAAGAACAAAGGGAAGATCAGTCTATAAGAATGATGTCTAGGATGCAGTATCGATACATGAAGGGAAGTTCGTAGTTCCATCATGCAGAAGATGGAAACATCATGGGATACAAGGCAAGATTCGTAGCAGGAGGCTTCTCACGAAAAGAAGGCATAAACTACGAAGAGACATTTGTAGCCATTGCAAGTGAAGACACATGATAGGCAGAATCATGTGTGTAAATGAAAGAAGGCCTTGTACAAGCTCAGAAGACACCCATGGGATAAAACATACATGAGGAGCTTAATGAAGATCTGAACCTTTTCTACAACGTTGATAAAGGATGACAAGCTCACAGATGGGTGTGAGAAGAACTTTTGAAAACATTCAAGATAGAGGATCTTGGTATCCAGTGTCACTCTAGTACAGAATGTTTCAATGCATAGAGTACGGAAGACAGAGGGAGTATCATGCTTCAGAGGGAGTGAAAGCAGAAGATCCTAAGGATCAACATGGTACAAAAGGATGGACAGATTACTGATGACTCTAGGATTTACTGAGAGTAAAGTGGAATCCAACCTTTGCTTCAAGGTTGAAGGAGGAAGACCAGTGATGCTCCTGTTATGTGTTGATGCATTATGTTCTAGGCATGAAGGTGTGGACAAGGGAAGTATGCAGTAAAGATCCTGAAGAGGTTCAGGATGATGACTGCAAGGCCATGATCACACCTATGGCATCGAACCTGAAGCTATTCAGTGTTGCTTCATCAGAGTCGGTTGATGCCATGATGTATTGTCAGATGATTTATTTCTTAATGTACCTGACAAATATGAGACCATATATTTGCTTGGCTATGAACACATTGAGACATGTTCACTTGATGGTTGCAAAGCATGCAGTGAGGTACCTGAAGGGTACAATTGAGTATGGGCTCAAGTATGATACGATAGAAGATTAACCTAGAGGGCTATGTGGATTCATATTGGGCAGGCAATGCCATTGATAGGAAGAGCACTTCGAGGTTCTACTTCAGTATGAGATCAGGTGTGACCTCTTGGTTTGACAGGTGGGAGTTCTGCATGGCGCTGAGTACATCTGAGGCAAAAGATGTTGCCACTTGTGATTTGGGAGGTTGTATGTTTATTTTTGAAAACTACTATTTGATTTGATTGATCTGACTTGCATTTTGTTATGATGCAGTGAGGAGCAATGAAGCTCTAGTTTGTGATCTAGATTGAGATCTCTCGAAAGAGGGAGTTCTAGCATAACCGGTAAGACAGGTTGTCTGAGCATAAATCCTGGAAAATCTCATAGGTTGCTCAAATGTAATCAGTCCTATAGGTTGTCTTTGGATGTAATAGGTCCTAGCGAAGCTCATAGGTTATCCTTGGACGTAATTAGCCCTCATGTGATTCTATGCTAGAAATGGCCAGAGTGAAGTTCGAGTACTTCAGGGAGAAGCTTGGTGTTCTCCAGATCGAGGTTCCCTCCAAAGGGAAGTGATTATTTTGTGCGCCTTTCTGACATCGTGAGAGGATTGGTTCCTTCCATGGTCAGATGTAAGTGTTGTGCCCTTCTGACATGGTTAGAGGATTGGTTCCTTCCATGGTCAGATGTAAGTGTTGTTCCCTTCTGACATGGTGAGAGGATTGGTTCCTTCCATGGTCGGATGTAAGAGTTGTGACATGATGACAAGATTGGTTCCTTCCATTGTCAGATGTATGTGATGATGCCACATCTAGCATGAAAAAGGGCTGGCTCTGTGAAGACACATCTAGTGTGAAAAAGGACTAGCTCTGTGTGGATGCCACATCCAACATGAAAAAGGGCTGGATCTGTGAAGAGACATCTAGTATGAAAAAGGACTAGCTCTGTGTAGGTCCCACATCCAGCATGAAAAAAAGGCTGGCTCTGTGAAGATACATCTAGTATGAAAAAGGACTAGCTTTGTGAAGACTCATCTAGTATGAAAAAGGACTAGCTCTGAGTAGCTGCCACATCTAGTATGAAAAAGGACCAGCTCTATGATTCCTCATCTGGTATGAAAAACGACCAGCTCTATGATGCCTCATCTGGTATGAAAAAGGACCAGCTCTGTGAAGACTCATAGTAAAAAAAAGAACTAGCTCTGAGTAGCTGCCACATCTGGTATGGAAAAGGACCAGCTCTGTGATGCCTCATCCGGTATGAAAAAGGACCAGCTCTGTGATGCCTCATCTAGTATGAAAAAGGACTAGCTCTATGATGATACATCGAGTATGAAAAAGGACTGGCTCTGTATAGGTTCCTATGACGAGAAGAATCAAGAGATAGGACCCGTGATGATGACCCATTGATGATTTAGATCGAGTGATGATGATCCAGATCGAGTGATGATGATCCAGCAATTATGATCTAGATCAAGTGATTATCCAGATCTAGTGATGACGTCCAGTGATGATCTAGATCAAGTGATGATCTAGATCCATTGATGATGTCCAGTGATGATCCAGATCGACTGATGATCTAGATCCAGTGATGATGTCTAGTGATGATCAAGATCGAGTGATGATCCAGATCTGAAGATGAAGATGACTTGAAGAAAAATATGACTTGAAAATAAAGATGACTTGAATATGAAGATGACTTGAAGATGAAGATGACTTGATGATGATCTAGATGATACAGTGAAGAAGACTTGTGCTGATATATTGTGTAGAGAGAATACCTTCCTAGTTAAGAAGGAGTGTTGATGTATTTGTAACTTCGAAATGTATTCATCCGTATAGATTATGTATTGTACCCCGATGTTTATTTCATGATGTGTCTATAATGTAATTGAGTCATGCCATACCCCGATGTTTATTCCGGGATGTTTCTATAATGAGAAATTCATGTCAAGTCATTGTGGGTAACCCTCCTATTAGTCAAGGGTTAAAGTCCCCACAGTTGTGGGGCCCTTAGGTTATTAGACTATCCTAGTGAAGTTGACCCTTGCTGAGTCATTGTAATTCAGGGCAATAGTCCCCACCATTGTGTTACCCTCCTATTGGTCGGAGTAGGAAAAGTCCCCACAAGTTGTGGGGCAATAGGGTTATTAGACACTCCTAGAGATGTTGGCTCTAGTAAGTAATTGTTAAGTGAGGCCGACATGTTGGAGTGGGTTCCAAGTGAATGGAAGAATATGAATAGAGAATGAGTCTCTCTATTTATAACGCACACACTCACTCTCTGGGGCGCATGAGTGAGAGAGGAGAATCTCTCTCAGTGTGAGAGAGAGATACAGAAGCTGTGGAGATAATATTTATGTTTTTGGGTTTTACTTTTGGTGTTGATTCTATCTCTGAGGAAGTTGCATGGTTTTCACCATTTATGGTTTCCCCAAGGATAAACACTGTGTTCATTGTCTCTTGTGTTTGATTGTTGTTCTTGTTATTCTCTCATTTAAAGATCTTAATTTTATGCTAGCTTAATGATAAAAATATAACAGTGCTGCTTACAAGAGACCCACATTTGAGGATCACCTCATTGCCAAGCAAACCAATTTCTGTAGTAGATAGAATTGAAAATTCCTATTGAATTTAATTACTAATGTCATTGTTTAGTTATGGAAGAATCAATTTGGATTGTATTATCCGATAATGATTGATTGTTTGTCTATTTGATGAATGTGCCAGGGGTACACACTGCAGGAAGATCATGTGTAATGGCCTGCAGGAGCCAAATTTCATGGGAAGGTTTTCCCTTATCTTGGAAATGGGTTTCGGGTGAAACTCCATTGGACATTTTAGAAATGTCTTATCTTCACTACATGTTTGGTAAGCCACATGAGTGAGATGCTATAGATTATGTCGGTAAGACATGTGTGGATATGAAATGTAAAAAGGAATGGGGATGGAAAACCAAGGGACAGTCAACTCAGAGAAGGGAGCCCCCATTCCTCCTCAACGAAGGAATACTGCCTCGGCAAATGGATAAGTGTTCTATAACCCTAGCTAAGAATATGCATGTCAAATTGTTGAATTCAATATGTAGAACATGTTTTGATTTTATTTCCATTGTGGCAGATTGCTTGAGTATGAATAAGGCCTACATGGCACACACCGAAAAAGGGTGCACACTATTTCGATGTCAAGTCATGGAAGTTTTTTTCAATATTGATTACACCCTAGGGAGTGGATGCACTCCTGGTGTCTCAATACTTGATAGTGAATGATATGAAATGTGATTATAGTTTTAGAACAATAATGCTGATGAATATGCTTATATTGCTTGTGTTGTCAGGATAAATAGGTGTAGTCTGATGTTGTACACTAAATGGAATATGGCTTGAGCTCATCCTACCTTCTACAGAGAAGGAGACATTCCTGAGGGACTGTCAACTCAGAGAAGGGAGTGGTCTCTCTAAAGAGCACAGAGAAGGAGACATTCCTAAGGGACTGTTAACTCATAGAAGGGAGTGGTCTCTCTAAAGAGCATAGAGAAGGAGACCTTCCTGAGGGACTGTTAACTCAGAGAAGGGAGTGGTCTCTCCAAAGAGTATATAGAAGGAGACATTCATAAGGGACTGTCAACTCAGAGAAGGGAGTGGTCTCTTGTGTGATATGGGGTAGTGGAATTAGAGCTCACTACCATAAATGAGACCTGAAAATGGTCGTTTATTGTTGATATAAGTGCATGTGTTATTGTTGATGGCATGATAAACCCAATGGTGTTGGCTTAGCTGATGATTGGTTGTTAATATAAGTGCATTTTTTATATAAGTGCAGGCGATTTGTTGACGGTTTGATAAACCCAACTAAAGGTTGGATTGACTGTGCCTGATATATGTATAAAAGGATGTTGTGAAGCATCCCGCGTGCTGGTCTAACATCCAAGTTCATAGACGATCCCAAGGCTTGCAAAGCGAAGCAAGATCCTATGGACCAATGAGGAAACGCACAATACAGATAAGTATTGGATTATTTTGTAATTCTTGATTATGAATATGCATGTGTATATGAATTGGTTATGATGTTTTAAGCTCTTGTTTAAGAGATAAAAACTGATGAAAATAAACTAAACATGTGAATTTATTCAATTTTTGAATATAGGTATCACTGGAAGCGAGGACTATGAGAGCATCCTAAGGGTCCATGTGGATGTGTGACTGTCTTGAAGAGCCCAGAATGAGCATTAATGAAAAAAGTGCTAGTGAGACTATGAAGTTCCTAGTAGCCGAGACAAACCATGTGGAGAGGCTCCATGGTTAAGAGGTCGGAAATAGACCAGAGACACTAAGTGTCATGACCAAGAGGGATTGGTCCAGCATTCACAGTGAAGTGAAAGAGGTTGAGAGCATGAAAATCCACAATGGTGGTGTGCGTTCCAGGATGGAACAAAACAAAGAGGAAAAAAAAAACTCTTGCTGTTCTCTCTTGCCTTTATATTATATATATATATATATATCCATTGTGAAAACAAAAGATTGTTGAATGCATGTATGACTGAAAATATAATGTGTGTATTTGCTTAAAGTAAATTGTGAATACTGGGATGGTTAATTCCCTTCCCAAAAATGGACATGAATGAGCTCATGTGCCTATTGGGAAGGCATGAAAAATATGAAAGTCTCCTTGATGAGACTTGGACTGTCATGCCAATTGGGCAATCAATTGACTAATATTAATGCCTATATTATGCTTGGTCCAATAGAATTTCAATGATGCATTTCAAAGGTGAGAAAGGTGAAATCCAGTGGTGCACATTGATCATGGAAGCAGACCAAAAGTTGCTGGACTTGGCTGGAAGTCTCCTTCAAATGATTTCCAGGAACCAAGAGAATCTTGGAGAAATTCGCAAGATATAGAAAAGGTAGAATGAGATGAACCACCAGATTTTGCAAGACTCTATTGGTTTGCAAAAGGAGGTAAAAATCCTTCTGGGGGCAATCCGTAAAGGCAAAGAAAGTGGATCAATGATGGGAAATTCGTCCAAGTGATCCGTTAAGAAATGGTCGAGGCATGAAGACTCAAGGGAAATTGAGCAGGTAAAGATGAAGCATCCAACGAAATGTTGGAAATGCGAAGGACATCATTTACGCTGGGACTTCCCAACGAGGGAACATAAAGAAGGAAGCAACCACAAAGTTCCTCGATTTGGGGATGAACCGAAAGCTAAGAACCAACAAGAGAAGCTCATGGAAGCCGAGGGGCTTGGTCCTGAAAGTTCAAAGTAAATAATTGAACATGGGATAGATCTGCAATGTGCAAATGGTTATGCATTCCTATTGGAACACCGAGGAAGGTTTTATTCCAAGGGGGAGGGGATTGTAATACTCTGGTTTTGACCCCGTTTGCATGAAAATATACATGATGTATATTTTGTAATTAATCGTGGTGAGGAGCTAAAAGCAAAATCCCCACCATCAATTTGGTTGTGTATGATTTGGCAGTAGGGATTGTTGCCGATGGTATATCGTGCCATCTGGCACATTATAGTTTTGACATAATGTAAATATGCACATCAAATAAATAAACCCATAGCTAACTATGACGGTGCAACGTTAAATGAAAAGGGCATGATTCCTAAGGTTAAAGGGGGGTTTTCTAACCCGTGGGGGACATTAGGAGTTTGCCATGTGTCACTTTAGTTATTCTGTTGTTAGTGTGGCCAGCTATGGGCTGGCAGGAAAACACAATGGTCATGCCTGCGCTCTCTCCAAGACGCGTTGGTCGATTGTTCTCTCCACTCTCCCCATCATCGGTCATTCATTTTCCTCACACCGAGATGACTTAAAAGGATCTACGATCCATGGATTAGGGGTTCAGTTATCCTTTCTCTCACCAGCTATTTCCTTTGCCTCACGCATCGATTGGGCTCTGGGTATGATCTTCCTTCGGCCTGTAGAGAGAATGTATTTCCCCATTTTTGGATGACTATGGTCTGTTTAGGTTTTTCATCATCATTTGGTTCTTCCTCACACAGTGAGTCGTTTTGTTCACTCTCCTTTTGCACTGGTGGAAAATGGGCATGGTCCTTCTCACGTAGAATGCTCTTCGTTGTTTTAGGACTCACGCAGGGAGTTGGGAAGCATGTTTTTTCATCCATGATCTCATGTGAATGAGCCCTCACGTTCGGCGCGGTGTGTAAGTTCATGCTTTTTCCCCTTAGCGATGGAATTCTTCGTTTATGTTTTTCCTTTGTCCAAGTTTGAGAATCAGACTTCTCTCTTGTTTTGGGACTGTGTAATGTTGCCACCATTTTTATTGTGAGTTTGGGGCTATTGTCTTCTTCCAGTTTTGGGTTGCTTCTTGGTTGCTAAGGCTACAGACGTCCTTTGAGGATTGTTGCTGAGTTGTTTTGTCCATGCTAGGGCAAAGAACAACTCTAAAGCATGGTTTGACTGTGTTTCACCTTTTTGTTTGGGGTTGTCACACAGTTCAGCAACAACACAGTTAATGACACCTACATTATATTTTCAGTCATACATGCATTCAACAATATTTTGTTTTCACAATGCATAAATATATATATATATATAATCAAAAGGCAAGAGAGAGTAGCAAGAGTTTTTTTTTTTCCTCTTTGTTTTGTTCCATCCTGGAACGCACACCACCATTGTGGATTTTCATGCTCTCAGCCTATTTCACTTCACCGTGAATGCTGGACCAATCCCTCTTGCTCATGACACTTAGTGTCTCTGGTCTATTTCAGGCCTCTCAAGCATGGAGCCTCCCCACATGGTTTGTATCGGCTGCTAGGAACTTCATAGTCTCACTAGCACCATTTTTGTTAATGCTCATTCTGAGATCTTCAAGACAGTCACACATCCACATGGACCGTTAGGATGCTTTCATAGTCCTTGCTTCCAGCAATACCTATATTCAAACATTGAATAAATTCACATGTTTAGTTTATTCTCATCAATTTTTATCTCTTAAACAAGACCTTAAAACATCATAACCAATTAATATACACATGCATATTCATAATCAAGAATTACAAAATAATCCAATACTTATCTGTATTGTGTGTTTCCTCATTGGTCCATAGGATCCTGCTTCGTTTTGCAAGCCTTGGGATCGTCTATGAACTTGGATGTTAGACCAGCATGCAGGATGCTTCACAACATCCTTTTATACATAAATCAAGCACAGTCAATCCAACCTTTAGTTGGGTTTATCAAATCGTCAACAAATTGCCTGCACTTATATCAACAATGCACTTATATTAACAACCAATCATCAGCCAAGACAACACCGTTGGGTTTATTGGGCCATCAACAATAACACATGCACTTATATCAACAATAAATGACCATTTTCAGGTCTCATTTATGGTAGTGAGCTCTAATTCCACTACCCCATATCACACAAGAGACCAATCCCTTCTCTGAGTTGACAGTCCCTCAGGAATGTCTCCTTTTCTATGCTCTTTGGAGAGACCCCTCCCTTCTCTGAGTTAACAGTCCCTCAGGAATGTCTCCTTCTCTATGCTCTTTAGAGAGACTACTCCCTTCTCTGAGTTAAGAGTCCCTTAGGAATATCTCCTTCTTTGTGCTCTTTAGAGAGACCACTCCCTTCTCTGAGTTGACAGTCCCTTAGGAATGTCTCCTTCTTTGTATAAGGTAGGATGAGTTCAAGCAATAGTCCATTTAGTGTACAACACTAGACTACATATTGTTGGGCCACGTACCCTAAGGATTATTAGTTTGGGTAACTTCACGGCTGTTTGTAAGCGGAGTTACGGGTGAAAATAGTCTTAGGGGTGTCGGGGCAAGTCAAAACCCCCCTTTTTTTTGTAATAAACCCGTGGTTTAAATCCAGGGTTTAGGGTTTTGGGTGCCCATGGTTTAAGACCATGGTTTTGTAAAAATGCGCAGTATAAATAAGCACTTGTGTAAAGAAGATGGGTTAGGTTTGATGATGTAAGAAAGATTAAGGCAAAGCTAAGGCTGATTTTGTAAGGAAAGGTTAAGTCCCAGATGTGTGCATGGACGACCTCTGCAGCTGTGTGCGCAGAGGGTTTTTGTAAAGAAGATTGAGGAAAGACCTGCAGCTGTGTGCGCAAGGGCCTGCTGCTGTGTGCATGGATTTTTAAGGATTAAAGGGATCTGCAGCTGAGTGCGCAGATCAAACTGTGGTTTTGTAGCAAGTTGAATAGAACACAGTTTGTGGACGTAGCCCCTACACTGGGGGTGAACCACATTATATCCGGTGTTGTGGTTTCTTGTGTTGTTTCTGTTTCTGTTGTCTTTTATGCATTAATAACTGTATACATCTGATAAGTTAGATCGCTGTGAATTCCCTGTAGTGGGTTGAGCAAGTCACGACTGTTTATTTATCTGCGAAGTTGTATGCGAATGAATGGTAAAGATTTATAAGTATTGATTAATAAGGTTATTAAAGGCTAAGGTACAGTAATCCCCCTCTCTGCTTGCAGAAACCTGATTCTACGGCTCCCCATAGCTATTTCGGGTGAGACTGCAACCTGCGTGCAGGTTGTTGCCGAAAGGGCCAACACTGTGGGTCTTTTGTTGGTGTGACACTAAAGGATTAAACCCGGGTCTGCCCTATTGCCCAACAAATTCGTTCCATTGCCGGTTGAACTCAGTACCTGCTCAAGAGGGGTTTACATTGTACCTCAAGGGCTATGTTCTGGAGGCCCTCTGTGAAGGAAATCAGTGATTGGTTTGCTGAGATCTGTTTGAAATTTGCGCAGCAAGAGAACACCAATCCGCGGTGTACTGAAAGTGAGTTTTTACAAAGGTATGTTTTTTGTGATGCTTATGAAATTTTCTTTGGTAGTATCCACATAGAGTTGCACTAGTGGTTGTCTAGGTTAACAGAGAGAAGGACGAACTTCCAAGCTCGACGGGTTCCCATGTCGACCCTGGCGAGGGTCAATCTTGTGCAATATGTGAACAACGAGGTATCCCGCGCTGTTGATTTTTGGACGACGCGAACGTTGGAAGCTTTTGTGACGGAGTTTGCCCTTGACGCAAGTAGCTCCTTCAGCGAAGCTGAATGACAGTTCTTCAAAGGGCCCCTCGGTAAGTTTTTGAATTTATTAAGCTTAAAGATTAAAATACTATTGGCCGAAAAGGGTATATTGTTGTTTGAATCGAACTATTAGTTTAGTTGTACTAACATATGTTTGCAAGTGACACTACCTTCGACAAGCAAAGTGGGTTGCTGCGAAATGAAAAAAGGTATAAGAGAGATTTTGACCCCTCTCCCTTAGGTCATTCTACCACGTCCACCCCTGTAAACCCTGAAGAGTCAGATTCCGAATAAAACCCTCCGGTCACCCTGCAATGCCGCTCCGCTACCCCTAAAATTCCATCGTAGTCTGAGAGTCAACTAGGTCCGAGTATTCTGGCCACAGGCCAGTCTGCCCCCCTAAATTCCCCCCCATCGATGTCCTGTTCCCCTCCCAACCCCCCAAGAAACTCCATGGCCCACCTCATTGATGACATTAAACTCCCCATCTTTAAAGGCACGGGATCAGAGGACCCATAACAGTTCTGGTTTCTCTGCGAAGCAGTATGGAACGCGAAGAAAATTACAAATCCGGATGTGTGATCCATGCAGCTCATTACTTCCTTTCAGGACTGGGCTCTGACATGGTTCATGAAATTTTCCAGCACTCAGAGCCCTACTTTAGGCGAGATCAAGGCGGCCATAATCAAAGAATTTAAGAAGCCTAAATCGGAGTCACAGAGCATCACAGAACTCAAGGAAATTCAATAGCGACGTGGCGAATCTGTGTGGGACATTGACCAGAGATTCAAAGTTATACTAGACCAAGTCAGCTTCACCATTAGTCCTGTGCAGCACAAGGAATGGTTTATTGCAGCATTATTGCCGCATATCAGAACTCCGCTCATGCAATAGAAGGTTGCTGACTAGCCAGAGGCTCTGGAATTCGCAATGAAGCTAGAGACTGCCCCTGTCAGAGATGATTCTAGTATTGCTCAAATCCAGGCGCAGCTGGCAGTGATTGCCCTGGAGCTTCGCGACATGAAGAAGGCTAAAACCAGTCGAGAGGAGGTCTGGTGTACGCAATGTCGGTCTGAGGGTCATGATAGGGACCAGTGCCCCATGGCCAGAACTTACCTAAGTACGGGCGCGCCCAACCAGTTCAATCCCATTGTTCTATACTGTGAGATTTGTCGAACCTCTGGCCAGCACCGCCCTGAGCATTGTCATCTTCTTCAGAGATATGTTCAAGTTCCCAAAAACCCCTACTGCTAGTTCTGTAAGTCCATAGGGCATAATGAATAAGAGTGTCATAGTTACGACCTTATGTGAGAGCGCACCTCTGATGCTTACCGAGTACACAATGAGGCCCAGAATAATGATGGCTATGGTTACCGCGGCGGTGCCTCCGGAAGAGGTGCTTTTGGCAGTCACGGCCGTGGTGGGATGACCGGAAGAGGTAGAGGCCAGGTTGTGTGTTACAATTGTAAACAAGTTGGCCACTTGGCTCGCGACTGTCGGAACCCCACTACAACCTGTCGGTATTGCCGCGTAGTGGACCACGTGATTGAACAGTTCCCCTAGCTCCTCACAAAGATTTAGGAGAACAACTGTGGCCCTACCCCCAATATTCAGTTGATTTCCGTTGAGCAAAGACCTGCCGCAGCCCTCAATGTGGTCACCCGGAGTGGAGCTACGATGCATATTCAAAGCACACCCAAGCAACCTATCACGGTGTGCACATGTAAGACCTCCGGGGATGTCCCAGCCCTTCACCCTGCGAAGGATCAAGCACCATCCCAGGAGGTCCAGTGCGATATTGTTCACCCTGGCACAGCAGAAGTACCTGCGCGGCAACCTCAGCAGGCTTCGCAGCCACAAGGGGCCTCGACGGATAAAGTAAGTACACTATCCTCTTTCTTGCAGAGCTGTATGAAACTCTTGCGGAATCAGAATGCTTTAAAAGAGCTGCAAAAAGTTCTTACTGTCACAGACCCTCAGAGAGGAATTGATCAGGAGAAAACTGTTAGTTGTGTCTGAAGAATGGGAAGGGAAATGAGATTGAACGTTCAGATAAGGGAATATGATATGCCTGATGTCATTTTGGATCTTGGATCAGACGTTAATGTCCTACCCAAGCAGACCTGGGGACAAATGGGAAATCCTTCCCTGGTTTGGTCACCTATACAACTGCGACTAGCTAACCAGCAAAGGATTGTACCTCTCGAGAGACTTCTTAGTGTTCCAATAGACATTGATGGGGTCAGTACTCTAGCAGATTTTGAAGTTATTGAGATCATTGATGACAGCAACCCTTATCCAGCCCTGTTGGGCATTGAGTGGGCCATGGCCAATGCTGCAATCATCAACCTTAAGAGGAGACAAATGACCTTCGAAGGAAATGGTCTGCGCATTATCATACCCCTCGACCCATCCCAAGGAGAGAGATATACAGAACCACTCAGAGATGAAGGGGAGCAGGATACTCTAGACCACATCTACAACATCACAGCCAAGGACGCAGATTATGTCGAGCCTGACGCTGATGGTGTAATGGATTGGAAATGTGATAGCTCCTGCATGTCTGATTCAGACGATGGCCTGGAGAACTGGCAGAATCGATTGTACGAGTTACATGGCCACAGATGCGCGCAGATCACTCAGTCTCTTAGATGCCTTAGTGCGCATCCTAGAGGGTTTCCTACATCTGTTGGGATGACAGACCCTGGAGAATTTATTTCACATGTGTTCGACCGAGTACCTCAGTCACAGAACACCCAGACTCTGGAAACAGCACTAGGAGCTACAGCAGCATGGGGGACCGACCCTAAAGAGTCTCACCCCAGTCGGGGGACCTGCCAGAAATTCCTGTGCCCCAGATTCATAAGCCAAGCTCAAGAGGGGTGAAGTAAGTTTAAGGGGTCGAATAGCCTTCAAGGACATTTGAAGCAGTACTATACAGTAGGGGAAAACACATCTCACAAGGATAGGGTGACTAAGTTTGTGCATATCTTGGAACCTGTAGTGAAAACTTGACATATGGAGGTAGAGCTTCGACACGGCACTATGAGTAGGGATGATCTTGTTGATAGCTTTTTTATCACATTTTCTATTAACAAAAGTGGTCCTGTTTTAGATATAGCTTTCCACGACAAGGAAAATGATGATCACCCAAGAATTGAATACCAAACCAAGGGGCAGAGCCAAGATGCCAGTCCCTCAAACCTAATAGTCCTGTCGCAGACATTACCAGGTCGGGTCGAAGGGCACTATTGTGCCGAGGTTGCTTGTTGTTCCAAAGTTTCAGCCAGGATTCTGCCGAGGCCCGGAAACACAGCGAGGCCCAAAATACGACCGTTGGGAAGCAGCCAAATTGGCGGCGGTAGTGCTTTAATTATCTTATATACTTGTATTAAGAAGATTATCAGAAATCGAGTAACAGTTGGACAAGATGTCCGTAAGATTTGGTGCCTTCAATGCACTGTCCTGCCCGATTTGATTGCTGGAGTGTATAAGAAGATGCCTAAGTTAGGGAAAATTGCATTCTACATTTCTTCAAGATTTCTGAGTGAACCCATGACAACTGAATGTGAGATTGATGCTTTGGTCAGATAATTCGAGCAAGAGGGTCTGATCAACTACTCCAATCGGCCGCCTGCCCGAGCTCACTGTGAAGACACTCCCCCAGCACCACCATGGCCGATGCAGACACGGTCTGCCAGGAAAAAGTCTAGAACTGAAGTTCACTCCAAGCGCAACCAAGACCGGCCGCAGCAAACAGGGCAAACACCAGCAGCTCATCCTATGGAGCCCTCTGGTTCCGCACAGGCCCCGGCCAGGGGAAGGGAAAATATTCCACCACCACGGCCACCATATCTACCACCTGTTCACCCAGGTGCCGCGTTATCTCGTCGGACAAAGCAATTTACATTAGCCACACCCTCGCTGCCACAGGGAGTGCAGTTGATAGGAAGTATGACAGGGAAGATTGATTGGCTTAAGTACAGCGATCATGACACCAATGACCATGGAAAGTTTCCACAGTTTGAACCAGCAGAATACTTGCACCACGTCAAGTACCTGGATCATAAGGTCACACTACTGGAAGTGCAACCATGGGCTGCGGGCCTAGACAAAGCTGGCCTACTCAAGATGCTTGACATTCCCCATTTCGGTCGCGGCATACATGTGACCATAGTAGCCAAGCAGCTACTAGCACTGGTGCATGATGGCTATTTATGGATAGGGGACCAGCAAATTCCTATTGATGCCGCACTCATCCATAAGATCATAGGTTTACCCATGGCAGGACCTGATCCGGGAACTGAATTTCCGTCCAAACATGACGATACAAAGCTCACGCAAACCATGAAAGATCGGTTTGGCCTGACAAAAGGGAAATGGGGGTATCACACTTCCGCAATTCAGGAGAAGCCCATTCGCTTTGCAGCAAAACTCTTATCCTGCAAACTAATACAGAAATGCAAGCCAACTGAAGTACCTGCTCTGGTTATCCGGATTGCTATGAACTGTGCTGAGGGGTATACTTATAATTGGGCCGAATATCTTGCGAAGGAATTTCTAGAGGATGCCTGCAATGCGCAAGAAAAAGGTAGACCTTTTCATTATTCCTGGCTTTTAATCCTTATTGCATTAGTTGGGTGGAAAGAACCCACTAAAGCCCAGTTTGTAGAATTAAACCCAGGCACGCCAGGGGCAGCACGGTACGCCTCCCTATGGATATCCTCAGATAAGGTAGCTCAGCAGATGACGAACACTGTGTTCATCTTCTATGCTATGAGTATTCACTATGAGATTGTGTGAACACCTCGACTTACCATAGAAGTGTTCTCTTAATACGAGGGTGTCGCGCACTTTAGTGCTGATATGCATCATGTTTTCATTCAAGATCGTGCAGATCCACAACGGCAATGCTTCAAATTACCATATGTAGTCACCGAACCAGATATCAGGGGGATAGTTCAGCACTAGCCGGCCGAATGGCTGAAATATCTAGGGAAAAAACCCTCTATTCCGGTTCCCCCAGCTACCAATATTGGCGCAGGTACCAGTCAGGCGCAGCAGCAAAGCCCATTGGAAGATAACGAAGACCTAAGTGATTCGCAGATGGATGATGACGGCCAGGGTGGAGACGGCGGACAGGATGAATAGGATGAACAGGATGAGGAGTCGGTCAAGACCATAACATATCCTAACCCACCAACGAAGCGCAAGTCACCAGAAGTAGCCGAGGTAACCAAGCCGCAGTCCCTCAAAAAGGCAAAAGCATCGAAGGACAAATATATTGAGGAAGAAGCCACTGTAACGCTGGATGAGCTGGAGCACACTCTAGAACAGTCTATGACTGCACTTACTAAAAAATGGTCAGAGTTTGCGGAATTGCATCTTGCCAGGCTCTCAGGTATCGCAAATAGGGTATCGGAGCTAAAAGAGCTAGCAGCAAAATCAACACACAGTACTGCGACAAGTAGCACTACAGCACCCACACAGCAGGATATTAGGAAATGGCCACCCAGAGATCACTAAGGACAGGTATCAAGCGCAACTCTGATACAGCCTGACACAGATTCCCGACCCCAGATGGGTATGACCGCGGGGCTCGATTATACAAAGATGTCTATGTCAGAATTACACCTCTGCAAGCTTGTGATTACAAAGGAGATCCATGCCCGAAACCAATTGTCCCAAACCCAATTGGAAGACACCATCAAAAAAAAAAAAAACCTTTGCAGCATTCCTAGAAGAAATAGCACAAAGAAGAAAGAGGCTGAACATACAACAACTACACTGATGCGAGCATTGGATGAGGCATGTCAGAGTCTTTCTGACTCTGACATACAGGGAGCAGAGGAACCAGAGCAGAGAATCGCTAAGCTGAGAGACTATGCCCAGCAGTCCCGCAGCGAGGTTGAAAGGATGAATATAGAACACCAGCACTAGATTGCAGAACTTCAACTGCGCATTCCTCCTGAGACTCCACCAGAGGTCCGAGAACAGCGCCAGCAGGACATCAAGGCTTCAGCAACAAAAATATCAGATAATGTGGCCAGCGTCGCAAAACTAATGGAAGACAGCATAGAAGCATGGGCGAACCTACAGGACCATCCAAATGTAGGTAAGATCTAGGAAACCATCAAGTCACGCCAGGATGAATTAGATGCAGTCAGAGTCGAAATTAAGACACTGCCACCTATGCAGAAGATGGCTAAAGTGAAGCGCAGCAAGGAACCTCAGCAAAAAATCGAGTCCTACAGGATGAAGGTAATGCTGCTGGAGAATGTGTTACAGCCCCTAGTTGATGAAGCATTAGAATTGAGCAATACTGCAGAAAGCCAGCTCAAACTTTTGAAGACCTATGACACTTTTGCGCAGGAAAGGGCTGACACAGACTCATCTTCAGTATTACAGGAATTGGTGGAAAAGGAGAAAGCCACCAATGATATACTACACAATCTCACCAGTCGCTTCCAGATCCTCGCGCAGAAGATTCTCCCACCAGAGCCCTCGCAGAGTGTCGCGGGACGGGCCACTAGTGAGTCTTAGGGGCCTGTTGGGGCGCGTACCCTAAGGATTATTAGTTTGGGTAACTTCGTGGCTGTTTGTAAGCAGAGTTACGGGTCAAAATAGTCTTAGGGGTGTCGGGGCAAGTCAAAACCCCCATTTTTTTTGTAATAAACCCGTGGTTTAAATCCAGGGTTTAGGGTTTTGGGTGCCCATGGTTTAAGACCATGGTTTTGTAAAAATGCGTAGTATAAATAAGCGCTTGTGTAAAGAAGATGGGTTAGGTTTTATGATGTAAGAAAGATTAAGGAAAAGCTAAGGTTGATTTTGTAAGGAAAGGTTAAGTCCCAGCTGTGTGTGTGGATGACCTCTGCAGCTGTGTGCGCAGAGGGTTTTTGTAAAGAATATTGAGGAAAGACCTGCAGCTGTGTGCGCAGGGGCCTGCTGCTGTGTGCGCGGCTTTTTAAGGATTAAATGGATCTGTAGCTGAGTGCGTAGATCAAACTATGGTTTTCTAGCAAGTTGAATAGAACACAGTTTGTGGACGTAGCCCCTACACTGGGGGTGAACCACGTTATATCCAGTGTTGTGGTTTCTTGTGCTGTTTCTGTTTCTGTTGTCTTTTATGCATTAATAACTGTATACATCTGATAAGTTAGATCGATGTCAATATTTAGCTTCGCTGTGAATTCCCTGTAGTGGGTTGAGCAAGTCACGACTGTTTATTTATCTGCGAAGTTGTATGCGAATGAATGGTAAAACTTTATAAGTATTGATTAATAAGGTTATTAAAGGCTAAGGTACAATAATCCCCCTCTCTGCTTGCAGAAACCTGATTCTGCGGCACCCCATAGCTGTTTCGGGTGGGACTACAACCTGCGCACAGGTTGTTTCCAAAAGGGCTAACACTGTGGGTCTTTTGTTGGTGCGACACTAAAGGATTAAACCTGGGTCTGCCCTATTTCCCAACACATATGTTTAGCATGACAACACAAGCAATATAAGCATATTCATCAGCGTTATTCTTCTAAAACTATAATCACATTTCATATCATTCACTATCAAGTATTGAGACACCAGGAGTGCATCCATGTGAATGCTGGGATGGTTAATTCCCTTCCCAAAAATGGACATGAATGAGCTCATGTGCCTATTGGGAAGGCATGAAAAATATGAAAGTCTCCTTGATGAGACTTGGACTGTCATGCCAGTTGGGAAATTAATTGACTAATATTAATACCTATATTATGCTTGGTCCAATAGAATTTCAATGATTCATTTCACAGGTGAGAAAGGTGAAATCGAGTGGTGCACATTGATCATGGAAGCAGACCAAAAGCGGCTGGACTTGACTGGAAGTTTCCTTCAAACGATTTCCAGGAACCAAGAGAATCTTGGAGAAATTCCCAAGATATAGAAAAGGTAGAATGAGATGAACCACCAGATTTTGCAAGACCCTATTGGTTTGCAAAAGGAGGTAAAAAGCCTTCTGGGGGCAATCTGTAAAGGCAAAGAAAGTGGATCAATGATGGGACATTCATCCAAGCGATCCGTTGAGAAACGGTCGAGGCATGAAGACTCAAGGGAAATTGAGCAGGTAAACATGAAGCATCCAACGGAATGTTGGAAATGCGGAGGACATCATTTACGCTGGGACTTCCCAACAAGGGAACATAAAGAAGGCAGCAACCACAAAGTTCCTCGATTACGGGATGAACCGAAAGCTAAGAACCAACAAGAGAAGCTCATGGAAGCTGAGGGGCTTGGTCCTAAAAGTTCAAAGTAAATAATTGAACATGGGATAGATGTGCAATGTGCAAATGGTTATGCATTCCTATTGGAACACCGAGGAAGGTGTTATTCCAAGGGGGAGGGGATTGTAATACCCCGGTTTTGACCCCGTTTGCATTAAAAGATACATGATGTATATTTTGTAATTAATCATGGTGAGTAGCTAAAGGAAAAATCCCCACCATCAATTTGGTTGTGTATGTTTTGGCAGTAGGGATTGTTGCCGATGGTATATCGTGCCATCTAGCACATTATAGTTTTGACATCATGTAAATATGCACATCAAATAAATAAACCCATAGCCAACTACGACGGTGCAACGTTAAATCAAAAGGGCATGATTCCTAAGGTTAAGGGGGGGTTTTCTAACCCATGGGGGCAATTAGGAGTTTTCCATGTGTCACTTTAGTTATTCTATTGTTAGTGGGGCAAGCTATGGACTGGCAGGAAAACACTACACTCATGCCTGTGCTCTCTCCATGACGCGTTGGTCTATTGTTCTGTCCACTCTCCCCATCACCGGTCATTCATTTTCCTCACGCTGAAATGAGTTAAAAGGATCTATGATCCATGGATTGGGGGTTCGTTTATACTTTCTCTCACCGGATGTTTCCTTTGCCTCACGCATCGATTGGGCTCTGGGTATGATCTTCCTTCGGCCTGTATAGAGAATGGATTTCCCCATTTTTGGATGACTATGGTCTGTTTGGGTTTTTCATCATCATTTGGTTCTTCCTCACACAGTGAGTCATTCTGTTCACTCTCCTTATGCACCAGTGGAAAATGGGCATGGTCCTTCTCACATAGAATGCTCTCCTTTGTTTTGGGACTCACGCAGCGAGTTGGGAAGCATGTTCTATCATCCATGATTTCATGTGAATGATCCCAAGCATTCGGTGTGGTTTGTAAGTTCATGCTTTTTCCCCTTAGCGATGGCAGTCTGTGTTTATGTTTTTCCTTTGTCCAAGTTTGAGAATCAGACTTCTCTCTTGTTTTGGGACTATGTAATGTTGCCACCATTTTTATTGTGAGTTTGGGGTTGTTGTCTTCCTCTGGTTTTGGGTTGCTTCTTGGTTGCTAAGGCTACAGACGTCCTTTTGGGATTGTTGCTGAGTTGTTTTGGCCACGCTAGGGCAAAGAACAACTCTAAAGCATGGTTTGACTGTGTTTCACCTTTTTGTTTGGGGTTGTCACACAGTTCAGCAACAACTCAGCAACACAGTTAATGACACCTACATTATATTTTCAGTCATACATGCATTCAACAATATTTTGTTTTCACAATGTATAAATAAATATATATATATATATATATATATATAATCAAAAGGCAAGAGTCTTTTTTTTCCTCTTTGTTTTGTTCCATCCTGGAACGCACACCACCATTGTGGATTTTCATGCTCTCAGCCTCTTTCACTTCACCCTGAATTCTAGACCAATCCCTTTTGGTCATGACACTTAGTGTCTCTAGTCTATTTCAGACCTCTCAACCATGGAGCCTCCCCACATGGTTTGTCTCGGCTGCTAGGAACTTCATAGTCTCACTAGCACCTTTTTCATTAATGCTCATTCTGAGCTCTTCAAGACAGTCACATGTCCACATGGACCCTTAGGATGCTCTCATAGTCCTCGCTTCCAGCGATACCTATATTCAAACATTGAATAAATTCACATGTTTAGTTTATTCTCATCAGTTTTTATCTCTTAAACAAGAGCTTAAAACATCATAACCAATTCATATACACATGCATATTCATAATAAAGAATTAAAAATTAGTCCAATACTTATTTGTATTGTGCATTTCCTCATTGTTCCATAGGATCGTGCTTCGTTTTGCAATCCTTGGGATCGTCTATGAACTTGGATGTTAGACAAGCACACAGGATGCTTCACAACATCCTTTTATACATATATCAGGCACAGTCAATCCAACCTTTAGTTGGGTTTATCAGACCGTCAACAAATCTATTGCACTTATATCAACAATGCACTTATATTAACAACCAATCATCATCCAAGCCAACACCATTGGGATTATCGAGCCATCAACAATAACACATGCACTTATATCAACAATAAACGGCCATTTTTAGGTCTCATTTATGGTAGTGAGCTCTAATTCCACTACCCCATATCACACAAGAGACCACTCCCTTCTTTGAGTTGACAGTCCCTCAGGAATGTCTCCTTCTCTATGCTCTTTAGAGAGACCACTCCCTTCTCTGAGTTAACAGTCCCTCAAGAATGTCTCCTTCTCTATGCTCTTTAGAGAGACCACTCCCTTCTTTGAGTTAACAGTCCCTTAGGAATGTCTCCTTCTCTGTGCTCTTTAGAGAGACCACTCCCTTCTCTGAGTTGACAGTCCCTTAGGAATGTCTCCTTCTCTGTAGAAGGTAGGATGAGTTCAAGCCATAGTCCCTTTAGTGTACAACACCAGACTACATCTGTTTAGCCTGACAACACAAGCAATATAAGAATATTCATCAGCGTTATTGTTCTAAAACTATAATCACATTTCATATCATTCACTATCAAGTATTGAGACACCATGGGTGCATTCATGTGAATGCTGGGATGGTTAATTCCCTTCCCAAAAATGGACATGAATGAGCTCATGTGCCTGTTGGGAAGGCATGAAAAATATGAAAGTCTCCTTGATGAGACTTGGACTGTCATGCCAGTTGGGCAATTAATTGACTAATATTAATGCCTATATTATACTTGGTCCAATAGAATTTCAATGATGCATTTCACAGGTGAGAAAGGTGAAATCCAGTGGTGCACATTGATCATGGAAGCAGACCAAAAACTGTTGGACTTGGCTAGAAGTCTCTCTCAAATTATTTCCAGGAAGCAAGAGAACCTTGGAGAAATTCCCAAGATATAGAAAATGTAGAATGAGATGAACCACTAGATTTTGCAATACTCTATTGGTTTGTAAAAGGAGGTAAAAAGCATTTTGGGGGCAATCTGTAAAGGCAAAGAAAGTGGATCAATGATGGGACATTCGTGCAAGCGATCCGTTAATAAACGGTCCAGGCATGAAGACCCAAGGGAAATTGAGCAGGCAAAGATGAAGCATCCAACGGAATGTTGGAAATGCAGAGGACATCATTTATGCTGCGAATTCCCAACGAGGGAACCTAAAGAAGGCAGAAACCACAAAGTTCCTCGATTTGGGGATGAACCGAAAGCCAATAACCAACAAGAGAAGCTCATGGAAGCCGAGGGGCTTGGTCCTGAAAGTTCAAAGTAAATAATTGAACATGGGATAGATCTGCAATGTGCAAATGGTTATGCATTCCTATTGGAACACCGAGGAAGGTGTTATTCCAAGGGGGAGGGGATTGTAATACCCCGGTTTTGACCTCGTTTCCATTAAAAGATACATGATGTATATTTTGTAATTAATCGTGATGAGGAGCTAAAGGCAAAAGCCCCACAATCAATTTGGTTGTGTATGTTTTGGCAATAGGGATTGTTGCCGATGGTATATCGTGCCATTTGGCACATTATAGTTTTGACATCATGTAAATATGCACATCAAATAAATAAACCCATAGCCAACTACGACGATGAAACATTAAATGAAAAGGGCATGATTCCTAAGGTTAAGGGGGGCTTTCTAACCCGTGGGGGCCATTAGGAGTTTGCCATGTGTCACTTTAGTTATTCTGTTGTTAGTGGGGCCAGCTATGGGCTGGCAGGAAAACACTACGATCATGCCTGCGCTCTCTCCATGACGCGTTGGTTGATTGTTCTGTCCACTCTCCCCATCACCGGTCATTCATTTTCCTCATGCTGAGATGAGTTAAAAGGATCTACGATCCATGGATTGGGGGTTCGGTTATCCTTTCTCTCATCGGCTATTTCCTTTGCCTCACACATCGATTGGGCTCTAGGTATGATCTTCCTTCGGCCTATACAGAGAATGGATTTCCCCATTTTTGGATGACTATGGTCTGTTTAGGTTTTTCATCATCATTTGGTTCTTCCTCACATAGTGAGTCGTTATGTTCACTCTCCTTATGCACCAGTGGAAAATGGGCATGGTCCTTCTCACGTAGAATGCTCTCCTTTGTTTTAGGACTCAAACAGTGAGTTGGGAAGCATGTTCTATCATCCATGATTTCATGTGAATGAGCCCTCGCGTTCAGTGTGGTGTGTAAGTTCATGATTTTTCCTCTTAGCGATGGCGGTCTGCGTTTATGTTTTTCCTTTGTCCAAGTTTGAGAATCGGACTTCTCTCTTGTTTTGGGACCATGTAATGTTGCCACCATTTTTATTGTGAGTTTGGGGTTGTTGTGTTCCTCTGGTTTTGGGTTTCTTCTTGGTTGCTAATCCTACAGATGTCCTTTGGGGATTATTGCTGAGTTTTTTTGGCCACGCTAGGGCAAAGAACAACTCTAAAGCATGGTTTGACTGTGTTTCACCTTTTTGTTTGGGGTTGTCACACAGTTCAGCAACAACTGAGCAACA
>LPNX010028833.1:3589-63829 GCA_001517045.1 Pseudotsuga menziesii | reverse complement strand
TCAGCCTCTTTCACTTCACTGTGAATGTTGGACCAATCCCTCTTGGTCATGACACTTAGTGTCTCTAGTCTATTTCAGACCTCTCAACCATGGAGCCTCCCCACATGGTTTTTCTCGGCTGCTAGGAACTTCATAGTCTCACTAGAACCTTTTTCATTAATGCTCATTCTCAGCTCTTCAAGACAGTCACACGTCCACATGGACCCTTAGGATGCTCTCATAGTCCTCGCTTCCAGTGATACCTATATTCAAACATTGAATAAATTCACATGTTTAGTTTATTCTCATCAGTTTTTATCTCTTAAACAAGAGCTTAAAACATCATAACCAATTCATATACACATGCATAGAATTACAAAATAATCCAATACTTATCTGTATTGTGTGTTTCCTCATTGGTCCATAGGATCCTGCCTTGTTTTGCAAGCCTTGGGATCGTCTATGAACTTGGATGTTAGACAAGCACACAGGATGCTTCACAATATCCTTTTATACATATATCAAGCACAGTCAATCCAACCTTTAGTTGGGTTTATCAGATCGTTAACAAATCACCTGCACTTATATCAACAATGCACTTATATCAACAACCAATCATTAGCCAAGCCAACACCGTTGGATTTATTAAGCCATCAACAATAACACATGCACTTATATCAACAATAAACGGCCATTTTCAGCTCTCATTTATGGTAGTGAGCTCTAGTTCCACTACCCCATATCACACAAGAGACCACTCCCTTCTCTGAGTTGACAGTCCCTCGGGAATGTCTCCTTCTCTATGCTCTTGGGAGAGACCACTCCCTTCTCTGAGTTAACAGTCCCTCAGGAATGTCTCCTTCTCTATGCTCTTTAGAGAGACCACTCCCTTCTCTGAGTTAACAGTCCCTTAGGAATGTCTCCTTCTTTGTACTCTTTAGAGAGAGCACTCCCTTCTCTGAGTTGACAATCCCTCAGGGATGTCTCCTTCTCTGTAGAAGGTAGGATGAGCTCATGCCATAGTCCATTTAGTGTACAACACCAGACTACATCTGTTTAGCTTGACAACACAAGCAATATAAGCATATTCATCAGCGTTATTGTTCTAAAACTATAATCACATTTCATTTCATTCACTATCAAGTATTGAGACACCAGGAGTGCGTCCATGTGAATGCTGGGATGGTTAATTCCCTTCCCAAAAATGGACATGAATGAGCTCATGTGCCTATTGGGAAGGCATGAAAAATATGAAAGTCTCCTTGATGAGACTTGGACTGTCATGCCGGTTGGCCAATTAATTGACTAATATTAATGCCCATATTATGCTTGGTCCAATAGAATTTCAATGATGCATTTCATAGGTGAGAAAGGTTAAATCCAGTGGTGCACATTGATCATGGAAGCAGACCAAAAGATGCTGGACTTGGCTGGAAGTCTCCTTCAAACGATTTCCAGGAACCAAGAGAATCTTGGAGAAATTCCCAAGATACAGGAAAAGGTAGAATGAGATGAACCACCAGATTTTGCAATACTCTATTGGTTTGCAAAAGGAGGTAAAAAGCCTTCTAGGGGCAATCCGTAAAGCCAAAGAAAGTGGATCAATGATGGGACATTCGTCCAAGCGATCCATTAAGAAACGGTCCAGGCATGAAGACTCAAGGGAAATTGAGCAGGTAAAGATAAAGCATCCAACGAAATGTTGGAAATGCGGAGGACATCATTTACGCTGGGACTTCCCAACAAGGGAACATAAAGAAGGCAGCAACCACAAAGTTCCTTGATTTAGGGATGAACCGAAAGCTAAGAACCAACAAGAGAAGCTCATGGAAGCCAAGGGGCTTGGTCCTGAAAGTTCAAAGTAAGTAATTGAACATGGGATATATCTGCAATGTGCAAATGGTTATGCATTCCTATTGGAACACCGAGGAAGGTGTTATTCCAAGGGGAAGGGGATTGTAATACCCCGGTTTTCACCTCGTTTGCATTAAAAGAGACATGCTATATATTTTGTAATTAATCGTGGTGAGGAGCTAAAGGCAAAATCCCCACCATCAATTTGGTTGTGTATGTTTTGGAAGTAGGTATTGTTGCCGATGGTATATCATGCCATCTGGCACATTATAGTTTTGACATCATGTAAATATGCACATCAAATAAATAAACCCATAGCCAACTATGACGGTGCAATGTTAAATGAAAAGGGAATGATTCCTAAGGTTAAGGGGGGGGTTTCTAACCCATGGGGGCAATTAGGAGTTTGCCATGTGTCACTTTAGTTATTCTGTTGTTAGTGGGGCCAGCTATGGGCTGGCAGGAAAACACTACGCTCATTCCTGCGCTCTCTCCATGACGCGTTGGTCAATTGTTCTATCCACTCTCCCCATCATCGGTCGTTCATTTTCCTCACGCGAAGATGAGTTAAAAGGATCTACGATCCATGGATTGGGGGTTCGGTTATCCTTTCTCTCACCGGTTGTTGCCTTTGCCTCACACATCGATTGGTCTCTGGGTATGATCTTCCTTCGGCCTGTACAGAGAATGGATTTCCCCATTTTTGGATGACTATGGTCTATTTAGGTTTTTCATCATCGTTTGGTTCTTCCTCACATAGTGAGTCGTTCTGTTCACTCTCCTTATGCACCGGTGGAAAACGGGCATGGTCCTTCTCACGTAGAATGCTCTCCTTTGTTTTAGGGCTCACGCAGCGAGTTGGGAAGCATGTTCTGTCATCCATGATTTCATGTGAATGAGCCCTCACATTTGGTGCGGTGTGTAAGTTCATGCTTTTTCCCCTTAGTGATGGAGGTCTACGTTTATGTTTTTCCTTTGTCCAAGTTTGAGAATCAGACTTCTCTCTTGTTTTGGGACTGTGTAATGTTGCCACCATTTTTATTGTGAGTTTGGGGCTATTGTCTTCCTCTAGTTTTGGGTTGCTTCTTGGTTGCTAAGGCTACATACGTCCTTTGGGGATTGTTGCTGAGTTGTTTTGGCCACGCTAGGGAAAAGAACCACGCTTTGGGATTGCTGTTGAGTTGTTTCACCTTTTTGTTTGGGGTTGTCACCCTATTGTCTTTTCCCTCTTCACAGAGCTGTGAACTATTTGTTTTACTGTGGCATGCTTTGGTTTTTTTTTGGACTATTGAGAGTAGGATTAAAATCTGGATATGCTTGAGAAAACTGGTGATTGGAGCCACTCGGACTGAGTTAGACTGTTGGCTTTCTTCTCCATAACCCTTGAAGAGTATTGGAAAGGGAATTCAGGTCATGAGGGACTATGAAGCAGAGAAAGGATTGATTCCTGGTGTCAAGTGTGTCGATGTCTTAAAAGTCAGGTTAAATTTGTTGTAGGTGTCCTTAGCTCTCCATCGAGGCCACCAGCTTAGCAGTTAGCCTTTCCTAGCTCCTTGACGGCCTGATAAACCCTACCGTGTGGGATTGGCTGATTTGTGTACCTTGACTAGGTGTAAGCCTACTTTGACCCTTACTCCTTGAGGAATCATGCCCAGCTTGAGGGTGGTAGTGTTGCTGATAGATTGATGAGCACATTGGCCTATGGTTGGGTGGAACGTTGCAGCGACGTAGCTAGTTTCAGGACGAATCATGTTTAAGATAAGTATTCTTGACTATTTCATTTCTACATTTATATTACTAATTAATGAATATAATGAACATGTGGCATGCTTGATTGAATGTATGTTTGCTTTGCTATGTATATGAAGGATTATGCATCTTAGTATGTTTTATGATTTAAGAATTTTATTTCAGCATTATATGCATGTTCATGTTCATGGGGCTATTTTTCCCGTATGTTTGGTGATAGTAGCGTCCTCTTCGCTGGTTTGAGGGTCGGGGACGTTACAGTCATATTGATTAGTTTGCTTAAGTAAAGGTTGTATGTTTCATGATTAAAATGTTTTGTAATGATGATAATATTTTGAGATATTTATATTGTTCCTAATCCTTATGAGCTTACCTGTTTAACAAGAAGTTGTGAATCAAGAGAATGTGTCGCAAGGGAAAAGTGGAAACCTTATAAGATTCTTGTTATGGAATGTATTAACCAGATGCTTTAGTGTTTCTTTATTCAAAGAATAAATTTGTGACCAATATATCATATATGTATTGTGTGTGATTTTTTTATTCATCATTATTTAATGAGATACTAAGTATCTCCTAATACCTGTGTGTGTTGAGTTACTTGAAGGTTATATCAAGGACATGCTTGATTACTCATTCAAGGGAAGGGTAAGAACACGCGTGTGAACTTAAATTAAATATGTATATCATAACATTTATATACTTTGAAGATGCATTTCTATTGTGTTTAGTCAATGAAGAAAGGGGTACTTGAAAGAAATAGAAACAATAACCTTGCATGCCTTATCTACAGAATGAGAAGACTTTATGATATTAGTGATATTGAAGATTTACAGTCTTAGATGGCTTATGTTGGCTATATAGAAGTATTTCTATTAACTAAGGATCCTATTGGAAAATTAAAAAGGATACATAAGTTGTATTTTGTGAGTGGTTTTATTTTCAATCCAATAATTTGTGGGATTGGTTAAGGTCAATATTCTATGGGACTAATGAAATTGTTGTACTCAAAAGTTATAAGTTTAATTTTTTTTCCACAGTGTACCCAAAACATCTACGGATGGTTGTTTGGGTATGTTAAATGTGGTATTAGAGCAGGTTTTCAACAGTCGGACCTAATGGACTCACTTGCAAACATGCATGTTGTGCACTTTGTGATGTATCCATTTTTTTTAGAACATAATTACTACAACAAGAATTCCTTAAGCTAGTGAACATAACTTGAAATGCATGAAGAGAACATGATGGGAAGGCTTGGCTACATTAAAATGTAAATTTCGTGGATAAGGAAAGAGATGCATTACTATGTTTAATGCTAACTTAGATTTCTATACTGCAGGAATATGCCTATGGTATTTTTACATGCATATTGTTGCTTAGCATACAAACTTGATTTATTGAAAATATATTAGAAAGGTTGATTGCATAGCACGCCAAGGATAATGAAGAGAAGACACAACAAATTAAAATACTAGCAGTGCTAAAAGTTTAATGATGTAAAATTAAGCTTATAGAAATATTTGATTAAGATGCACATCAGTAAAGGTTCATTTATGTGTAATTATGATTAAGCTCTTGAGAAAGTAATGCATTGAGAAAACGAATAGCTTGATGTATCAAGAGTATATGGAATTCAAAATAGTAACTTGTTATTATAATTGTCTTCATGAGTTTATGATACAAATAATATTTGACAAGGAATTGTGAGTACAAAGTGTAGGTATTCATGGTTGCAAAAATGCATAAGCAAATAAGAATCAAAAGATAATTGGGAGATTAATCCTGCAAAGAAAAGAGGTATCATCTAGAATCAAAATTATTAAAAGTTCACTTTGATGTGGAGTTGGTGGAATCTGGAACATAGATATGGTCAATGATGATTATTATGTTTCATGAAGTCAATAACATATGCCATTATGACTAATTAAATAAAGAATGGTGAAAAATTTTGAGCTGACCACAAGGATTCCCTAGTTTATAAGGATCCTAAATTTATAAGAATTTATTCTACACTAAATAGAACTAATTAATGCAAAAGAAGTAGAAAATCAGTTTGCTGTTGAGCTTCCATGGAGCACCCGAGAGAGGTATTAGTCTCTGAAATTATTGACAAGTTAGTAAAGAGTTTCCAATCAACACCCTTGTGAGGTGTTAGACTCTGTTGAGTGCTCTATGATATTAAGACCTAGGCCTAGGAAAAGAGCTACGAGTGAGTGCCCATAGGAGGTGTTAGGATCTTACGAAGAAATGTGAGAGATCACCATGGTGAGGTGTTAGGTTCTGTGGTATTGGTTGAGTAATATATATACAATTTGAGGAGGCCTGCATGTGAACTTGGGGTTCCGTGAGGAACTGACCCTCATGTGTATATATCCATGTCGGAACATCTTAAAGAAGATTTCATCCAAGAACTGCTTCGAACATTGATGTCTAAGATATGTGTGTGTGATTTTGGTATTTTGTGCACCATGATATGATGAATGATGAAACATTAGATGTAAATTATGTATGAGAAGAATTCTCATGTGGAAAATGTGACATATTGGTTGTTGTTATTTGCATTTGGTAATGCTTGAATTAATATGTGTTTCAAAAGAATGTGAAGAAAGTTTTGATTATGTGCATTAGAAGTATGTATGGTTATGATGATATTATAGGTAGTACTTGTGAGATCTTGTAGAGAACAAGTGAAAGAACAACAAAGTTGGATTATGTTCGTAAAGAATGCGAAACATTAGAGGAAATTTGGGGTCTAAAATTGGCCTTATAAGAAAACGCACCAACAATAAATTTTTTGAGTTGAAATTCAAGAACCAATATAATTTTAATAAAATGAGTCAACCATAATGGTTGATTTGACATATTTGTCATAAAAGAAAACTAATTTTTTTGTTCATATTTTCAACATATCTCCCTGTGTTTTTACTCAAATTCCGAGCGGGAGAGATCGTTGGATGTGGAATTTAATTCCACATCCAACAAGTACCCACATTGCATACTTTTTACAGACCCCGCTACAGCAAAAACAAAAAATACCTGAAAAAAATTGATGATGATGTCATCATCATGTTTTTTCAGGTATTTCTTGTTTTTGGGGTAGCGGGGTCTGTCAAAAGTATGCAGTGTGGGTACTCGTTCGATGCATAATTAAATTACACATCCAACAAGCTCTCCCACTCGGAATTTGAGTAAAAACACAGGGAGATATGTCGAAAAAACGAACAAAAAAAGTAGTTTTTTTCATTCTTCCTCCAAAATTAATAACTATTATTTTTTTATTTTAACGATTATTTTTTTATTTTAACTAATATTTTATTATTTTGCTTAGGAGGACCATTTTAGACCTCAAATTTCCTCTAATGGCAAGCAATGAGGACCTGAAGAAGAAGTAAGGACAAGGATTGACGTACATGTAACACCGAGTACGGTGTTAATTCTAAGGGGGGGATAATGTAACATCCCCTTTCTACCTCGACCCAAAAACATGAACTGTAAGTACCCATCCTAAACTTATGAAAAATTATGGATGTTATTGATAGCGTTAGGAGACTGGAAATTGACAAAACTAAGAATGATTGGGGACGAATCTACTAGGGGGAAGGGTAAAAGAGGAGTGAAAAATTGGGGTTCTAGTGAGAATGACATGGCAGAGGGGATCCAGTTACAAAATCCTCACCTTTGTACTTAAACTCAATAATAGTATTTTTGACACACTCATTGGTGTTCCATTGGGTGTTTCTAGACAACTCCTTACATACTTTAATCGTTATCTACACTTATAAACTAAGTTATTCCTAGGGATTACAAAGGTAAGAGCCTACTCACTTGAGAGATTAGTGGACCATGGGATTATTTATCCTAGGGTAAATAAATTCTTAAAACTACTCTACCATTGTAGAGCATCCTAAAATATTTTAATGTTGATATACAAAAAACTGTAAGGGTTCTTATAGCAGAAATTATACGTAAATATGGGAAAATTAAATATGGGAAAGGAGCGTGAGAGTTTGGGACTTAATATTTTGAATTTAGGCTAATATAGAATCATTTCAAGGGAGAGACACCTTGAGAATCAAGGAAGAAAAAACTCTATGTATTTAGCAATCTTACCCTTATAATGTAGGGTGAATTGTCTTGAAAACAAAAGGGCTATTATTATTCTTACAATCCTATACAAAATTTACTTAAGGAATAAAAAATGAAAATTATCCTTTGTAATTTACTAAAATAAAATGGTTGGTTGGGCACATGCCTCTAAGTCATTACTGCACATCAAAAAACGGGAGTCTTCCTGACAAAAATGATGGAAATTTTAGTGCATTAATTTATGGGATGCTCTGCGCATCGTAGAGGGAATCAGTTATTGTTTGTTGGTTATTTATTTGTGTTATGGTTCTCTTTAGAGGGGGAACGCTCAGCTAAAGGAGGCATCACACACTCATCTAAAGGGGAAACCAAAAACTCTTCTCCTCATACTAGAGGGCCACACATGTGGCGAAATCTGATGATGCATTGTTTTTTTTATTGTCTGGTCTGTGTCTCATTGTTCTATCGAATGAGGATGGTATTTTTCTTTATTTCCATCATCCTGATAAGATCTGATCCTATATTGGCTTACCTGTAATTTGTTAAAAGATATGAACTTGTAATTATTTACCTACTATTCGATAAATATATGAGCATGTATATGTTACCTAACGTTTGATAAAGACGAGTGCATGCATTTAGTTTCCTGCATTGGATTAATGTGTTGGATCTATTTTTATGTATGCATTGTTAATGCATTTTGAGGACCTTGAATTGTATACTTGTGTGATCTATTTTTTAATATGTCGGATCTACGTTTTTTTTATGTGAACTCTGGATCTGCGTTTTGGGTGATCTGTGCATACATTTAGTTTTCTGCATTGGATTAATGTGTTGGATCTATTTTTATGTATGCATTTTGAGGAGATGGAATTGTAAACCTGTGTGATCTATTTTTAATGCATTGGACCTACATTTTTTTATATGAATTATGGAACTTTGTTTTGGTTGTTTTCGTCCTTCCTTTTGGGATTTGCGCTTTTGATGCTATTTATGTTTACTGCGAAGAGCCCCAGAGGAATTCTATTTGGTTTCCTGCATTTTTATAAACCCTAGTCTTGTATTTAATATTGATATGACCATTTGTTCTGAATCCTACGATTGCAGATCTTAGTTGTTTATTATTTGAGCATTTGTTATAAGCCTACAAAAATATTTATTTGTTTGATTAATGAGTGCTGCGGCATTTTTTCCCAAACCTCAAGCCTATAGAAGTGCTTATTTGTCTGAATGAAGAGTGATGGAGGGTTTTTGTCCAAAGCCAAAACCTGGGAAACATTTATTTGTTTTATTAATGAGTGCTAGAGCATTTCGACCAAAGCTCAATCTTGCAGAAGTGTTTATTTGTTTGAATGAAAAGTGCTGGGGTGTTTTTACCCAAAGGCCAAGCGCAAGAAATATTTAATTGTTTTATTAATGAGTGTGGGGATGTTTCACCCAAATCTCAAGCTTGCAAACAATTTTATTTATTTGAAAGAACCATGTTGGGGTGTTTTTACCCAAAGCCCAATCCTCAAAAACATTTATTTGTTTGATTAAAAAGTGCTTCAGGTGTTTTTTCCCAAAAGCACAAAACACAAGCCTGAAAAATGTTTGTTTGTTTTAATAAAGAGTGCTTTAGGCATTTTTGCCCAAAAGCACAAGGCACAAGCCTACAAAACGTATTGTTTGTTTGAATAAAGAGTGCTACAGCATTTTTTCCCAAAAGCAAAAAGCACAAGCCTGCAAAATGTTCATTTTGTTAACTCACTAGTGTTGAGGCGTGTTCCCAAACCTCAAGCCTACAAAACCCTTATTTATTTTCTTAAATACTGTTGTAACGTTCTTTTTACCAAATGCAGTTTGTAATTCAAGTTTTGATTAATTGATTGGTTACCAACATTTTGATAGAGGCTCGAACATGGATTTTGTTGTTAGCGTTGCTAAAAGATGAAAGATGTATTTGTATTCCTGCTTTTGAGTAAAGAACTGGAATTTAAGTGTTCATTCTAACGAAGGAAAATAATTGTGAGTATGCTTGGAAAGTGTTGTGTGTTTATGTGGGTAAAGGGCGGGGTGATCTCTAAGGAGATTCGGCCCATGCTCTCTCTTACTGAGTTTGTTTGTTTGGAGGTTTTGTTTTTATACCAAGCATTGTATTTGGTTGGAAAGGGAGGAAATCGACTTTGTCATTGTATGCCTTGTGGATTATAGTTGCAGAATTCATGGAATTTATTTTGCTTCTTTAATGCTCGGAGTAAAGAATCTCGTATTTTTACAACCGTGCGCTTCCTTGTTTGCTTGGATATTGGGATAACTTGGAATTTATATCTTGAGTTTTCTACCTTGGGAAGTTGGAAAAGGAGATCATTGTTCATATCCATGTGAATGCTAAGAATATGGGAGAGCTTCTTAACTACTAGTTATTGTTGGGTTTCTTTATAGGTGAAAGCGAGTGATTTTTATTGTAAGATCAAGTTGAGAGATTTCAAAAAGGGTTTTTTCATTAGACCTTTTTCCTAGTGAATTTGTCTCCCATCTCAGGGGTGGCTCTAGGCGGGACAACATATGCCACATGGAGCCAATGGTTGGGAGGAAATTCATAGTCAAGCTTCGAGTCACTTGAATCATATTGATTAGTTTTCTTAAGTAAAGGTTGTATGTTTCATGCTTGGCATGTTTTGTAATGATGGTAATATTTTGAGAGAGTTATATTGTTTGCAATGTCCCCAAAAATTGAATTTTTTTTTTTTTATTAAGCTAGTAAAAATACCTATGTTGGACATTATTGAATTTGCAGAATATAACGTACAATGTAGTGTACCACTGTTTCATCGCAAGTTGTTCTTACGTTTTTACCTTCTTACTTCCAGTAATTATTTTTACTGTGTTTTACAATATGATGTCATAAATATGATTACTAAGTTATTATCATGTTTATACTATGCTATGTATGTGTATCTACTTTCATTTTGTACTTATTTTCGTTCAGCATGTGTTTATGTATTATTTACATGGTTCTAACTTAACTTTGTTCTTGAAACCAAAGTGGGTGGAGTGGTGGGACTAGTTCTCCCATTTATCTCGCAGAGAGCTAAAGTTCCTACTTGTTTAGCGGGCTTACTTAGTTATACTAAACTAAAGCACTCTTAACTTGTTTCTGTATAGGTGTACTTACGCCCACAATTAGTGACACCTGTCGATTGTTATTAATGCTTTTCACAGACTCGGTTTAGTGGCTTGTTAATTATTATGCTTATTCTTTATAATACCTAGACTAATTATCTAAGTGACACTTTTTATTCTTTATATGTTATTGAAAAAATGTACATATATTAACCTAGTTTCATTTCATATTTATTTTATTAAGAGTATTAACATATATGTTTATTACTCTTGGAAGGTTTACAAACCTTTGTTAAAGATCAATTCTTGGCTTTATGAAAAGAAGTTTACCATGGCATATTTCATATGCCATGGTTCTAAGCTTATTTCCTAAGGAGATCAACAAGTAGAATGTTTAAGGCTTAGAGCCTAAAGTTAAGCGATGCACATAACACTTTTACCATGTCATAACTTTGGGGGGGGGGGGAATATATAGCATGGTTTAATACTTTGCAATGGAAAAGGTGGCAATCGATACTTGGGTCGAATATGAACTATAGGATAGTGGGTTTTAGAGTTGATAATGGACACTAGGCTGGCACCATTAATGTGCCTCAAAGTTCATGGAAGCCCAAGCTTAGGCCCTTGGCTCACGATGGACTTGGTCATTTTTCTTGGCTTGTTGGTTGCGCTTGGATCTATGCAGTGTGGTGAAGGCGAGCTCCAGGATAGCAGAGGTAAGACTTCATTGGTTTTTTAGCAGCATTGTTTGATGATTTTTTGCTTGACCATGATTTCCATACTTCTCATTTATCTTGTTGCTAGTGGTTGCAGGTGAGAGGGGTGGCGAGGAGTAACATAGCTCAGGGCTTTGAAACCAGTTCATGGGTGATTCCATATTGTGCATGGTAAGCCTATTAAGCAATCCTTCACTTGTCACCTCTCGAACCTATGGGTAGGACTGAGTTTCATCTCGTTGCTTGGTTGGGGTTTTACTGTGGGGTTTTTCATTTTCCATCGGGCCCGGTTTACAAAGATTTGGGTTTGTAATTAATGGTGTTGTTAGAATCGATGGGGTCCTTGGGACTTTTAACCGGCTCTACTTGTTTTGTGTAAATAATTTTTTGATTTAATACTTTTAGGCCAAGCTAGCACCGTTGCTTGCAATGGTTCCATAGCCCTTGGTACGATTGTATAAATTATTTTAAGGTAATAAATCACTGAGTTGTGAATACATACTACGTTTATGACTTGCAATGGTTATTATAACTAAACTGTGTATATGGATTTGTTCTTCGTTGGATTTATTAAAATGACGTGCTTTAATCCTGGTTTATTATTTATATGGTATTTCCCTTCGTAGATTGTAATGGTTACAATGATGACCACCCTACCAGCAAGATGGCTTTGGGGCCATGCCTTACATGGTGCCAGTACTCTCCATCATGGCTGCGATAGCATATAAGATATTTACTTACAGTTGGTGTTTATAATGTATAATGTGGAAATGTAATAAGTCACGGGAGTAAACCCTAGATGGATATCATTGTTGTAGATTTTGTTATTGGCAGTCTTTAGATAGCCAAGGGTTTTTTTTTTTACTGTGCATTTAATTATGACGTTCATGTCCACGGAACAAAGTGTATTTGATTTGTAAAGGTCTCATGACTTCTGTGTTAAGAGATTAGTTAAAAACACAGTCCGCATACAAACTCTATATAGCGTGGCTATGTGTAAAGATTTGATGTTTGGCATACAGTGTGTGTGTAGATGATCCACCCTCACTTTATAAAAGAATAAAGACCCTTCAGAATTTGATCATGGGTCGTGTACAGTAATGAGGGTTTGTTAATGTAATGGTTGCGAAATGGGAAAATAGAGTGTCCACAGGATTTTATCCTGCGACCTCGTTGCACTTACATGGTTCTATTTTTTTAATATTGTAACAAGGGCTTGGTTTATTTTAAAATATTACTGCATATGTATTACTGTCATGGTTTGTATTATGGCCTGCGATTTGGCTTGGATTCCCACGAGGGTCGGTACTACGACCTCTATGTATCTAAGGGTTTTAAATTATTGTAATGCTACTTTGGTTACTTTGTTTATATGATGGGTGTGAGTAATTATTTAGATGGGACTATTAGATTTATGGCATATGATTTTTTATTATGAAACTTTGTAATATTATAGGGCCGTGAAAATAGATTTGGAAAAGGAACTAGATCATAGACCAATGAAGGGTCTCGATACTGTCTCTGATTACTTGATTATGATAATGTTTATTTTAATGGAATTTATTTGATATTTAGAGTAAATTTATTTATGCAGACCTTGAAAGGTCTTCACTGATTTTTATCTTAGATTTAGTATGGAATGTTTATAATTTGTGTTTAGATGTAATTATTATGTTGTAGATTATATTTACAATTCTATTTCTTAACTGTTTGTATATATGTACATGTTTACCAATAGTATATTGTTTATATACTAATAGTATACTAATTAGTTTTCTTGTTAATATAATTGGATGATATTAAATTAAATCTAGGTTTTAGTTGAAATGATAGATCTGAACTAGTAATTATTTGAACTTGGCTCTACTAACAAATGAAATCTGTCAATAGAGTTTATAGTCCAAAAAACAGCTACGTAAAATACTTGAAATAAAACCTAGTTTGTAGGACACACAATTTAAACACTAAAAATAACACATAAATATAACCAAGGTGCAAAACCCTTGATAAATATAACATAGGAATAAATCGTAGCCTAGGGTTATAATTTAAAATATAAACCCTAGAAGATTTAAACAAAGAACAAGAACATAGGATTAGGAAATGTAATGTAATCTTTTTCCTAATATAGCCAAAATTTATTCTAGAAAAATGGAATAGGAAGTCTAGGGCTTCCTACCTGTAACTTGAAGCTCTTTTAATGGCTAAAACATGCACACTCACATAACTAACATTAACAATTCATAGGCAGATATGACCTCTATATTAGATGACCGAATCAGTTGGGAACTACCACGTTCTAGCCAACCATGACCCGAAGCCATTCCTGGTTTCAATCTGGGTCCCCCCGAGCTGGTTCCAACATGCAAGTATCTTAGAGCTCCTAAGGTAAGGTGTCCTAGATAGTATATTAGGTCTGGATCAGTTCTCATTTTTCCCTTCAAGAAAATGTTCTCCAAGAATTCACTTGAGAGATCGAACAGGAAGAATAATGTCTCCCAAAAGATAGATCATAACCCCAAGCATTTCCTTCACTGAAGACTTTATAGACAAATTTTTCAGTCAAAGGGGCAGTTAAATCAAGAAACCTTGATTTCTTGATTTAACCCTTTTTATTTAATTTGGGTAATTTTTAATACTTTAACTTGGGAACTTTCAACTAGTTCCTAATTAGACTTGTGTAGGTATTGTACTATTTATTATCTTTTAATAATAAATAATAATTGATGCAGCTTTTCCTTTTTTCTTACATTTATTTATATTATTACTATATTATTTATTTATACATACCATGTATAAAATACATAGTAATATAACACTTGTTAACATTTGTCTTTGGGCATCATATACCATGATCCCTAGACTTAATGACTCTTCTTCATTAAGTTCAAATAGGTAGATTGTTAGGTATACTAGGCTAGGCAACTCTAAACATCCTTGCATGTCGAATTCCATCATTTAAAATGGTAGTTCTGCAGTACTTGATGAGAATACAAAATTTCATTTAATCACTTATAAATAAGTCTGATGAGATTAATATTTTTCTTGATTTATTTTCACTCGGGAATTATTAATTCTTTCGAGTAACTCCTAGTGCTTACCAGAGCCCATACTCAATGCTAAAACAAGGATTTATAATCTTAGTGTAATTCCAGAGCTCTTTGCTCAACACTAATTCTAGGATGTACTTGTACGATACACCTAGGGATACAATGGCCAAGGATTCGATGTTCCAAAGCTTATTCTCAACATCAACATCGAAGGCTCTAGGGCTTATGCCCAACACTTGCAATTATCTTTTCATGTGTTCCAGAGCTTCTCACTCAGCAAAAATGTAAGTACTCATTTTCTCCAAAGCTTCTTGCTCAACACAAAACATTAATTACTCATATGCTCCAAGGCTCCTCGCACAATGAAAAAAATTAAGTACCCATGTGCTCTAGAGCTCCTCACTCAGCGCAAAACATCTCATCAATCATGTGCCTCAGGATCCACACCCAACACAAACAAGCATATATCATCATCAATCATTTTCTTACGCCCAATATATAAAACAAATCATCATGTTCATATGAAGTGGGGTCTTCGACCCAATATATCAAAATAAAACATCAAGATAAAATCATAATCAATAGGCTCATTCCTATAAGTGTTAGGTCCAAAATTTGGGATATTACATCCCTCCCCACTTAGAACAACATCGTCCGTGGTGTTCTAGGGACTTGGAATGACATCATGAAACAAGCTAGGGTAAGCCATTCTTATGGTTGCCTCATTCTCCCATGTAGCTTCATCGGCTTCGAAGTGCTTCCATTGCACTTTTAACTAGACTATGGTGCGATTTCTGAGTTACACCTCTATTTTTTCCAATATATGAATATGTTGGGAAAACTCCGCTTTAGGTTCGACCTGTAATAAGGACCAATCAAATACATGTTTAGTATAATAAACATATTTCTTTAACAAAAATGCATGGAAAACATTATGGACTCTTACATGCATGGGTAATGTTAACTCATATGCCACTGGCCCTTTCTTGGACAGTATTTCGAAAGGTCCACAAAATCTAGGTGCTAACTTACCACACCTACCCAAGCTCAATGAACTTTGTTTTTCTTTTACATTAAAGTAGACATGATCACCTATTTGAAATTCTTTATATTTTCTTTTCCGGTCCGCATAATTTTTCTGGCAGTCTTGTGCTGCTTTAAGGTTCACTTGGACCTTGATAACTAGTGGTTCCAATTCCATTCATAAATCAGGCCCTAACATGAGCCGATCCACCGGGATATCCCAAGTAACAGGTGTTCTACACTTCCATCCATAGAGTACCTCAAAGGGACTAATCTTGGTGGAAGTATGATAACTATTGTTATACACAAACTCTGCAAGATGCAGGTAGTCTTCCCACTTAGTGGGGTTGTTCATGACATACATCTTAAGCATGTCCTCAACAATCTGGTTTACTCTTTCTGTCTGCAGGTGATAAGCAGTGCTAAAGTTCAACTGCATCTCTAATCCAGAGAATAAAGATATCCAAAAGTTTCCTGTAAACTTAACATTTCGATCTGAGATGATTTCCTTGTGTATCCTATGCAATCTAAATATCTCCTCCAAGAAGATATCAACAATGTTTATTACCTTGTAGGTCTAATTCACAGGAATGAAGTGTGCTACTTTTGACAACTTGTCAATTACTACAAAAATAGAATCATTATGCTTCTTACTTTTTGGTGGACCAATGATAAAATCCATACTAATGACCTCCCACTTCCATTCTGAAATATGTAACGAATGCAACAATCCCGAAGGATGCAGATGCTCATCTTTGACTAGCTGACATTCCTGACATTGTGTAATAAACATCGCAATGTCATCCTTTAACTTAGGCCAGAGAAAGTGTCTCTTGACGATGGATATCATCTTTTGATATCTCGAGTGCCATGAGTAGGGTGCCTGATAGAATTCCATGAGGATGCTGGATCAAATGTCCCCTCCATTAGAGGAAAATTGAGGTCTAAAATGGGCCTCCTAAGGAAAATAATAAAATAATATTTATTAATTTTGGAGAAAGAAAGAAAAAAACAGCTTTTTGTGTTCCTCTTTTCAACATATCTCCTTGTGTTTTTACTCAAATTTAGAGAAGGAGGACTTGTTGGATGTGGAATTAAATTCTACATCCAACGAGTACCCACGCTGCATATTTTTTATGGACCTCGTTTCCCCAAAACCAAGAAATACTTGAAAAATGTCATCATCACTTTTTTTTAGGTATTTCTTGGTTTTGGGGCTGTGGGGTCCGTCAAAAGTATGCAGTGTGGTACTCCTTGGATGTGGAATTAAATTTTGCATCCAACGACTCTTTCTACTCGAAATTAGAGTAAAAAAAAAAGCAAATATGTTGAAAATACAAACAAAAAAAGTATTTTTTTTATGACAAATATTTCAATTCAACCATTATGGTTGACTCATTTTCTTTAAATTCTATTGGTTCATGAATTCCAACTCACAAGAATTTATTGTCAACTCATTTTATTATAAGGCCCATTTTAGACACCAAATTTCCACTAATGCCTTCTTGAAAATACAATCTCTCCTTGGACAATAGCAACCCAGATTTGTCTACCTTGTACTCTTTTTGTTGTTGAAACAACCTGTCCTCTTTGAATTTCTTGAGGATTTATACATATAAAGGGTCAACTATTTTGGATGTTCTAATGCTCTCATGCAAATCTACATCAGTTTGACTTAAAGTCACCTAATATAACATATGAGTTCGTCGGCTCAAAGCATCGACAACCTTGTTCTATTTGCCCTTAATGTGCTTTAGCTTAAAATGGTGCTCACTAAGGAAATCCAACCATCTGCATTGCCTTGCGTTCAGATCTAGTTGATCAAATAAATAATTCAGACTCATATTGTCCATCTTGAGAAGGAACTTCCTTCCCATGAGGTAGTGCCTCCACATCTTCAAATCGTGGATGATGGCCGCTAACTCAAGATCATGCATGGGGTAGTTCTGCTCATACGATTTTAACTTTCGTGATTCATAAAATATTGTGTGATCGTTCTGCAAGAGCACTCCTCTAATTCCTTCCTTGCTTGCATATGTGCGAACAACAAAATCCGCATTGAGATCCACAATTTGTAGTATCGGTGCGATCATCAAAAGCTAATTAAGGTTTTGAAAACTTTCCTTGCACTTGTCATCCATAAGAACTTATGTGCTTTCTTGTGCAAAGCGGTCATGGGGAAAGCGATCCTCCAGAAGTTCTCAATGAACTTTTGATAATATCCGGCTATATCGCAAAAAAGACCTAATGTCGGTGACACTAGTAGGGGTAGGGCAATCCTTTATGGCTCTAATATTTTATGGTTCCACAACTATCCCTATCTCGAAGATACTATGACCTAAGTACTATATCTATGGTTTGTAAAAATCATATTTACTAAACTTAGCGTAAAGATGGTGTTCTCGTAATACATGCAGTACTATGCGAAGGTGTTCTTAGTCTTCCTCTTTATTCTTAGAATAAACTAGGATGTCATCTATAAATACCAAAACAAACTTATCTAGATACTTACTGAAAATATTGTTCATCATGCACGTGAAGTTTGTTGGTGCATTGGTCAGCCCGAACAACATCACTACAAACTCGTAGTGTCCGTACCTTGTACAAAAGGCATTTTTGTGAATATCCTCATCGCAGATCCGTACTTGATCGTACCCGAATCACAGGTCAATCTTTGAAAAGATTGTGGCTCCTCCTACCTGATTGAACAAGTCATCGATCCTAGGGAGTGGGTATGATTTCTTGATAGTAATTTTGTTCAACTATTGGTAATCGATGCACATTCGTATTGTACCATCCTTCTTCTTTATGAATAGTATCATTGCTGCACAAGGGGACACACTAGTCCAGATATATCCTTTCTCTATCAACTCCTGCAATTGCAGTTTGAGTTCCACCAATTCTGGTGCAATCATGTGGTAAGGGGCTTTGGAAGCCATAACTGATCCTGGTGTCAGTTCGATGGAAAATTCTAGGTCTTGTTTAAGAGGTAATCTCGGGATTTCAACAGGAAATTCTTCCATGCGTTGTTGTTTCTCAAACTCTATGTATCGAATTTTTACTGCAAACAACTTGGAGCCTTTCCTAATGCATTTATTCGCTTGTAAGGCATATATTTTCCTTATAGAAACGTTATTTGGAATGCCTTGAACCTTCACTTGGTTCCCTTGGATATCTGTACAAAATATTGACTTGTGTAAGTAATCTAGCATGACATCATCATTATCCAACTAGTCCATGCCGATAAGTATATCGTACGATCCTAAGCATAGGATGTTTAGGTTCACTTTCGTAGAAAAACCATTCAGGTTTACTTCACATTCTTTAACTATTTCTAAAACTTTCTGTTTCATACCTGTGGTGAAGTGTACCATCCCAGGTTTATCATTCTTTACATTGCCTAGTTTGCATACATCAACAATTTTAGGTGAAACATAGCTCCGACAAGCACCGGGATCAATAAGTATTGAAATAGAAGTGTTCAAGATCATACCTTTTATCTCAACCATTGTATCTTGATGATCTGCATGTCAGCCATCCAATGTTGCATAAATCCACGGTGTTCAAGCTATGTCTTCTACAGTTGGTTCTTCTTGTAAGTTGTGCAAGACCCCATTGGTCTTGCTCTAACAATCTTGGGCATAATGAGGCCCGCTGCAATTTCAGCACTTGATTTGTAGTGGGGTAGAATTGGCTCCACTTGATACTGGCTTGTTAACATTAGGAGCTAGTACATATGGCTTCGTACTAGATTTGTTGAAGTTCTTGTTCACTAGAAAACTATTATTCTACTTTTGGTATGGCTGTGGGTTAAACCCAGGTTTGCGGTTATCAAAAAATTTCATAGACTTGTCTCTGTTCTGGTTCATGTTCTCTTGGTGTAGCTGCCCATGCTCATAGCAGATCCTAGCCTTGTGCAGCATGATATCCAAATTTTTTGGCATGTTGAATTAAATCCTTTCCTAAAATTCGGGAGGAAGACATCCTAAAAATTGTTGGATCTTTACATTTTCATCCCTAATGTATGGTATATAATGTAACAAATCTAGAAATTTGTTAATAAAAGAATCCAAGTCATGGATCCCATATGTAGTTCATGAAACTCTTTCACCTTTCGTTCAAAGAATCTTTTCGACATATATTTCTCTTGGAAGATTTTTCAAAAGTTATCCCAGCGTATTTCTCTTAGCTCATGTTTCTTGGTGTGTTTCAAATCTCTCCACCATCTCGCTGATTTTCCATTTAAACTATAGATGGAAAGCCGAGCCTTCATTTCACTCGAGTAGTTATGAAGTTGGAAATATTTTCTCATGCCTAGTAGCCACTCTTCAGCTTTCTCACTAGTGTTTACTTCACCTTCATAGGTCAGGGCTCTTATATTTCTAAATCCCCCCTGAAGACTGTCATCGCTTCTTTGTTTCTTTTTTCATGGAGAAAGAGAGTTGTCACTAAAAGGACTGTGATGATATCCTTTCGGTGCTTCAGGGGAACATTCCTCTTTTTCTTCTTCTCTAAGGCTGTTGGCCCATTTATGGTAAGGTTCTCTCTTGGATCTATTTGTGGACTGAGTAGGTTTTCCCTGCGAGCTTCCTCCCATCATATTTCTTAGTAATGCTTCATTAATAACTTGTTGTTCCTTTCTCTCATTCAGACTATCTTCTCCGAAACTTTGCAATTCTTCTTCAAGACTGCGTATGGTCTTCAAAATATCAGAATTCAGTTCCACCACCTGTTCTACTTCTGGGGTGGGGTTATTCATCTTTCCTTATCGGTTGTTATCCTCTTCAGTATTCATAATCTGAACTGTTCTGTAAAAATTCCTGTAATTGCAAAAAAATTTAATAACAGGAAAATTTTTGTTAGTAACAAAATTTAATAACATACTTTTTTTTAATTGCAGTCAATGCTTGGTGTGCCCATAGGTCTCTGAGTATTGAAACTGGGCTCTCATACCACTTGTAAGGTCCCAAAAAATTGAAAATAAAAACAACAATTATGAGGCTAGTAAAACTACCTATGTTGGACATTATTGAATTTGTGGAATATAACATACACTAAATGTACCACTGTTTCATCGTAATTTGTTCTTACATTTTTACCTTCTTACTTCCAGTTATGATTTTTACTGTGTTTTACATTATGATGTCATAAATCTGATTACTAATTTATTCTCATGTTTATACTATGGTGTGTATGTGTAGCTACTTTGATTTTGTACTTCTTTTCTTTCAGCATGTGTTTACGTATTATTTACATGGTTATAACTTAACTTTGTTCTTGGAACCAAGGTGGGCGAAGTGGCGGGACTAGTTCTCACATTTAACTGATGGAGAGGTAAAGTTCCTACTTGTCTAGCGGGCTTACTTAGTTCTACTCAACTAAAGCACTCTTAACTTGTTTCCGTGCAAGTGTACTTATGCTTGCAGTTAGTGACACCTACTGATTTTTATTCATGCTTCTTACAGACTCGATCTAGTGGCGAGGTAATTACCATGATTATCCTTTATAAGACCTAGACTTATTATCTAAGTGATGCTTATTATTCTTTATATGTTACTGATCAACTGTACATATCTTAACCTAGCTGCATTTCATATTTATTTTATTAAGAGTATTAACATATATTTTTATTACTGTTGGCAGGTTTACAAACCTTTGTTAAAGACCGATTCCTAGCTTTATAAAAACAAGTTTACCATGGCATATTTCACACGCCATGGTTCTAAGCTTATTGCCTAAGGAGATTGACAAGTAAAAGGTTTAAGGCTTAGAGCCTAAAGTTAAATGATGCATATAATACTTTTATCGTGTAATAGCTTTGGGGGGAGAATATATAACAAGGTTTAATATTTTGCAATGGAAAAGGTGGCAATCGATACTTGGGTCGAATATGAACTATAGGATAGTGGGTTTTAGAGTTGATAATGGACACCAGGCTGGCACCATTAATGTGCCTCGGAATTTGTGGCATCCCAATCTTCGGGTTTGGATCACGATGGACTTGGTCATTTTTCTTGGCTTGTTGGTTTCTCTTAGCTCTACGCAGTTTGGTGAAGGCGAGCTCCAAGATAGCAGAGGTAAGACTTCATCAGGTTTTTAGTAGCATTATTTGATGGTTTGTGGCTTGACCATGATTTCCATATTTCTCATTTGTCTTGTTGTTGGTGGTTGCAGGTGACAGGGCTAGCGAGGAGCAACATAGCTCATGGATGTGAAATGAGTTTGTGGGTGAGGCCATATTGTGCATGGTAAGTGTGTTAAACAAGCCTGCACTTGTCACCTCTCGGCCTTATGGGTAGGACTGAGTTTCATCTCATCGCTTGGTTGGGGTTTTTTATTTTCCTTCGGTCCTGGTTTATAGAGATTTGGGTTTGTAATCAATGGTGTTTTTAGCAGTGATCGGAGCCTTGGGAATTTTAACCGGCTCTGTTTGTTTTGTGTAAATCATGTTTTGATTTAAGAATTTTAGGCTAGGTAAGCACCATTGCTTGTAATGGTGTCATGGCCCTTGGCATGACTGTGTAAATTATTTTAAGGTGATAAATCACGGAGTTGTGAATACATACTGCGTTTATGACTTGCAATGGCTATTATAACTGAACTGTGTATATGGATTTGTTTTGTGTTGGATTTATTAAAATGTTGCGCTTTAATCCTCGGTTATTATTTATATCGTATTTCCCTTTGTATATTGTAATGGTTACCATGATGACCACCCTATCAACGAGATGGCTTCAGGGCCATGGCTTACATGGTGTCGGTAGTGTCCATCATGGCTGCGATGGCGTAGAGGATATTGAATTACAGTTGGTGTTTATAATGTATAATGTGGAAATGTAATAAGTCATGGGAGTAAACCTTGGATGGCTATCGTTGCTGTAGATTTAGTTATTGATAGGGTTTAGATAGTTAATGATTAATTTTCATTGATTGTGTGTTTAATTATGATGACCATGGCCATGGAATACAACGTATTTGATTTGTAAAGGTCTCACAACCTCTATGTTAAAATATTAGTTGAAAACACAGCCCGCATACAATCTGTGTATAGCGTGGCTCTGTGTAAATATTTTATGTTTGGCTTATAGCCTGTGTGTAGATGATCCACCTTGACTTTGTAAAAGAATAAATACCCTTTAGTATTCGATCCTGGGTCGCGTACGGTAATGAGGGTTTATTAATGTAATGGTTGTGAAATGGGAAAACAAAGGGTCCACAGGATTTGATCCTACGACCTCGTTGCACTTACATGGTTCTATTTTTTTAATATTGTAACGAGGGCTTGGTTTATTTGAAAATATTACTGCATATGTATTACTATTGTGGTTTGTATTATGGCCTGTGATTTAGCTTGGATTCCCATGAGGGTCGATACTACGACCTCTATGTATCTAAGGGTTTTAAATTATTGTAATGCTACTTTGGTTACTTTGTTTATATGATGGCGGTGATTAATTATTTTGAATGGGACTATTTGATTTATGGCATACAATTTTTTATTATGAGACTTTGTAATATTATAGGGATGTGAAAATGGATTTGGAAAAGGAAATAGATCATTGACCAATGAATGGTCTCGATACTTACTCTCATAACGTGATTATGATAATGTTTGTTTTAATGGAATTGATTTGGTATTTAGAGTAAATTTATTTATGTAGACCTTGAAAGGTCTTTGCTGATTTTTATCTTAGATTTAGTATGGAATGTTTATAATTTGTGTTTAGATGTAATTTTAATGTTGTAGATTAGATTTAGAATCCTATTTATTAATTGTTAGTATATATGTATATGTTTACCAATAGTATATTGTTTATATACTAAAATTATACTCATTTGTTTTCTTGTTAATATAATTGGATGATATTAAATTAAATCTATATTTTAGTTGAAACATAGAGATGAACCAGTAATTATTTGAACATGTCTATGCTCACAAATGAAATTAGTGAGTAGAGTTAATAGGCCTAAAAGTAGCTAGGTGAAAGATCTCAAATAAAACCTAGTTTGTAGGACACACAGTTTAAATAGTAAAAATAACACAAAAGTATAACCGAGGTGCAAAACCCTTGATAAATCTACCATAGGCATTAAATTACAGCCTAGGGTTATAATTTAAAATGTAAACCCTAGAATTTTTAAACAGAGAACAAGCACGTAGGATTAGAAAATGTAATGTAATCATTTGCCTAACATAGCGAGCATTTATTCTAGAAAAATGGAATAGGTAGTCTAGGGCTTCATATGTGTAACTTGAAGCTCTTTTAATGGATGAAACCTCCACACACAAATAACCAACATTAACAATTCATAGGTAGATCTCACCTGTGTATTACATGACCCAATCACTTGGGAACTACCATGTTCCACCCAACCATGACTTAGAACCATTCCCGGTTTCAATCCAGACCCCTCCAAGCTGGTTCCAACATGCAAGTAGGTTAGAGCTCTTAATCTAAGGTGTCCTAGCTGGTATATAAGGTCTGCATGAGTTCTCCTTTTTCCCTTCAAAAAAATGTTCTAGAAGAATTCACTTGAGAGATCAAACAGGAAGAATAATGACTCCCAAAAGGTAGATCAGAACCCCAATCCTTTCCATGGCTCGAGACTTTATAGACAGACTTCTTAGTCAAAGGGGTATTTAAATCAAGAAACCTTGATTTCTTGATTTAACCCATTTTATTTAATTTGGGTAATTTTTAATACTTTAACTTAGGAACTTTCAACTAGTTCCTAATTAGACTTTTGTAGGTATTGTACTATTTGTTATCCTTTAATAATAAATAATAATTGATCGAGCTTTTCCTTCTTTCTTACATTTATTTATATTATTACTATATTATTTATTTATAGATACCATGTATAAAATACATAATAATATAACATTTGTTAACATTTCTCTTTGGCCATCATATACCTTTATCCCTAGACTTAACAACACTTCTTCAATAAGGTCAAATAGGTATATGGTTAGGTCTACTAAGCTAGGAAACTCTAAACCTCCTTGCATGTTGGATTCCCTTGTTTAATATGGTAGTTCTTCAATACTTGATAAGAATAAAGAATTTCAAAATTTCATTTAATCATGTAACACCCCGGTTTTGACCCCATTGCAATAGATGTATATGCTGTATATATTGTAAATGATCATGGTGTGGAGCTCAAGGCCAAGGCCCCACCATTGATTGGATATGCTATGTTTTAGGTTGAAATTGTCACCGATGGTGTATCAGGGCATGTGGCATAGATATTAAGCTTTGTCATAATGTACATATGCATATTTAATTAATGAATCTGACCAGCTACGATCGCGGAAACTAAATTGAGAAGGGGCATGATTTTCACAAGGATAAGGGTGGGGGGGAATTGTCAAACCTTGAGCCATGAAGGAAAAACCCATGTGTCACCTTCCTTTTCTTATCCAACCACTACCATTAAGAATTGCTGCTGGTGGTTGAGGCAGTTATTGATTCTGGGAGTGGGGTGGCAGGACTGTTAGTCTATGCCTACATGCACAATCCACCTATGGTTGACTTCATAATGTAAAAAGAAACCACTGCCATCACTCAAGGAACTCACTACTGCTCTCCCTCCACGACGGTGCTGAAACACTCACACGTCCTCCACTACACAGGCCTCATGATTTGTTGTTCATTCTCATGCACAAGAGCTTTCCTGGTTTTACCCACACAGTTTTCCCTCACGGATTTGTGGATGATGTGGCTATATCCTTTCCTCACAGGCTGACTTGTCGGTTCTGCGCTGTTGTTGCTCACGCACAGGTTGGGAGACTATAAATTCATTCCCAGCGGGTCCGTGTAAGTTTTTTTTCCAGTGACTGAAATTGTGTAAAACGTGCCGTCGTTCCTCATGTTTTGATTGTGCTGCTATCACGTTTGGGACTGTTGTATTTCCCATGTCGTGAGTGGTGCTCACTGATTTCGTTGGGATGGTATAATTTGATTGGGAGTATTTTCCCCTGCGACTGTGTTTATTGTTGCGCTTTGGGGCTGCTGTAGACTATTGGGAGTCGTTTTCCCCATGTTGTGAGCTATGCTCACTGATTTTGTTTTGGGACTGCTGTTTTCCCAATGTTCACTTATACGTTTGGGACTGAATAATTTGCTTGGGACTCATTTTCCCCTGCTAAGTTGTAATAGCTGATTGATTGCTTTCATGCAATGGTTGGCCTTCGGACTGTGTTGGGAGCAGGGATGTTGGCTTGGTTTGCTTGATAAACCTGGTGGCTGGAAACCACACAGACAGGGATAGAGGGCTGGCTTTCTTCTCCACAACCCCTGAATAGCACTGGAAGGGGATGCAAGGCCTGAGGGACTGTCTAGCAGAGAAGGGACTGATTCCTTGTGTTGGGTGTGTGTGGGTGTCTTAGAAGTCAGGCTAGTTTTGGTGTAGGTGCTCCTAGCTCTGTAATGAGCTCACCAGCTTAGCATTTAGCCTTTTCCCAACTCCTTGATGGCCTGATAAACCCAACTGTGTTGGATTGGATGTGTTTGTGTATCCTTGGCTATGTGTAAGCCTGCTTGTTCCCTTATTCCTCAGAGAATCATGCCCAGCTCGGGGGTGGCAGCGCTGCCGAGAGATTAAGGAGCACACTGGCCTATGGTTGGGTGGAATGTTGCAGCGACATAGCTGGTTGCAGATTGACTTCTTCATAAGATAAGTGATCTTGCTCATTTTACTTCTGCAATCATATTTCTGTTAATGATTACAATGAACATGTTGAATGAATGCTGTATGGATGTGTGTTGTTTCCGTTGCGTATGATAAATATTTGCATATGTGTATATTCTACTTCAATGCATCTTGTTATCAGCATGTTGTTCTAGCATTCTATTCCAGCATTTCAGCAATTTTTAGGACTTCACCTGTTCATGGGTCTCTCAGCCCGGATGGTTAACACCATGGTTGCATCCTCTTCGTTGGTCGGAGGGTTGGGGACGTGACAGCGTGGTATCAGAGCTCATGTTGCAGCATGGGCCTGAATGGACCACAAAGGTGTAGTGACAGAAGAAGTATTTCTTTCTGCCCAGCAGAAATCTGGAAAATTCAAAAAATTTGTCTAAGTGTTGAACTGCTGGTTCATCGGAACACTTAGTGGGAAAGACTTTTGACGTAGCGGAAGAGCTAAGCGGAAGCACGCCCGACGAAGAATGGTTGGAAGGAAAACTCATGAAATTTTTTCTAAGTGTTGGACCTCCATCGGAAGAAAATAGTTGTTCGAACGCCTGCCGTTGTGGACGGCTAAACGACTACACGTCCGACGGATAAGGCCTCCGACTGCCGACGCTGTTGCGGATGGCTAAAGGACTATGTGTCCGATGAGAAAAGCCTCCGACCACCAATGCCATGAGGAATTTCGAAATATTTTTCTAAGTATAGAAATCGTCGGCTATCAGAAGGAGATAGAGGTTCATAAGCCCATCGTTGCGAAAGTCCAGAGCACTAGACATCCGATGAGAAAGGACTGCCGACGTTGATAGGGTCATGCCATACTATAATGCACCGTCGATCAGAAGAAGATCAAGGATCATGTTCCACCATTACGGCTGTGGAAGGAACTATTTCTCCGAGGAAATAAGGAAGTTGAGCCGATCGAAAATTTTTCTAAGTCCTGGAGACGTTAGCCATCAACGATGGTTAGTGGATTGAACATCTGCCGTTGTGGCTGTCTAATAGACTATCCTTCCGAAGGATAGTGGATTCGATCACCGATGAAAAGAAAAGTTGAAAATTTGTCTAAGTATAGAAACCGTCGGAAAGTGTTGGTTGTTAGTGGAGGATAGTGGAAGGAAGAGCCACAGTTGCAGCAGAGATCTCTTGAAAGTTACTGAGACGTCGGCAGAAAATAGAAGATGAGGTAGCCGATGCAGTGGCAGGAGAAAGAAGAAAGATTTCTGAAAAATTTTCTAAGTATAGAAAACGTCGAAAAATTTTAGAAGATTGGACCGCTGACACGTCGGAGAAAATTAGAGGATCATTTCGCTGATGCGTCGAAAAAATTTAGTTGTTTCGACAGCCGATGCATTGGAAAATTTTAGTTGTTTGGTCCACCGATACAGAGGAAGAAATTAGTTGTTTCGACAGCCAATGAGCAGTGGAGAAGATTACTTGATTTGACAGCCGAAACGTCGGATCAATAGTGGAAATGAGAGCCAATTCTGCATAAGGAAAATTTGAGTTTTCCATGGGATTTTCCCAGCATATTTTCAACTATTTTTCAGTGGGATTTTCAGCTATTTTTCAGTGGATTTTCAAGGGTGAAAATGAGAAAGAGGCAGTGATCTTATGCGCTAGATTGCGCGAAAACATAGATTTACAAAAGAAAATTTGTATTATGATTTTTCTAAGAGAAGGTAATCAATGCTGGTTTATATCAATGATATGTATCTAACAGTTGTGTTACTAACACGTTTGCAGAGTCATAGTCACCTTCAAGGGCAATATTCCAGGTAGTGCATTTTGATAAATAAGTGGTGGTTCAGTTATGAGAACCCATGATGGATATGATGCTCAGGATTCCTACGAGCGAGCAGAAGATACCATGGGAGAAAATGTCCGTAATAGAAATGATGACATTGAGTCTAATGGAAGGAGATTCCAGGAGACACCGTCAGATTTCGCAGCCACCATAAGAAGCCTGATCAAAGCCCAGGAGGAGCAGCATCAGTTGAATGCTGCTATGTTGTAGAGTTTTACGGACTTACATAGAAAGATAGACTCTGGACGACATATGACAAGACCAGAAGGCAGTAAGAGCAGTACTAGGAGAAGGAGGAAAACTTCTAGTGGATCGTCTGATTCTGAAGAATGTAGCGGGGATTCAAGTTCTTCTTCTCATAAAAGGAAAAGAAAGAGGCACCATAGGGATCGCTCTTGGGATGAATTTAAGAAAGCTAAACCTCCTATGTTTGATGGTGAGGTAAAGACTAGACAAAAGGCTAAATCTTGGCTTCTTAGGATAAAGAAGTACTTTCAAGTGCATGATTATTCAGGAAACATGAAGGCAAGAGTTGCCATATTCAATCTGAATGGAAAAGCATCCATTTGGTGGGAACACGTCAAGCAAGTAAAGAAGATTAGTGAAAGGAGACTCAAGTGGAGGCAGTTCCAGAAGTATTTCAAGAAGAAATAGCTCTCTGATAGATATTATGATGACAAGATTAAGGAGTTCCATGAGCTGAGATTGGGACAGCGAACCATGGAAGAGTATGCGAATAAGTTTTTGGAGTTGTTGAGATATGTCAGGTACATCAGAGATGAAAAAGTGAAGGTCCAGCATTTTCTGAGTGGATTACCTCAGTCTTACAAAGATAGAATTGAGTTTTATGAACCTAGAACTCTTGAAGAAGCAATAAGGAAGGCTAAGTATTGCTATGAGCAAAGAAAAGGTAAACTTGATTACCATAAGGCATGGAAGGACAAGAAGAATGAGAAGTTTGACCAAAGAAAGAAGGGTTTCAAACCTTCTAGCTTTAGGAGTCACCAGAAGGAGCCATCCCAAGCTACGAGTAAGCCAGTTGGAGTGACAGGAGAAAAGCCTAAAGATCCACAACAGAATAGAGGACCACTTCAATGTTGGAAATGTGGAGGACCCCACATGCGCAGGAATTGTCCACTCGAGAATGAGAGTGCAAGGCCAGCTTATAACATTCAGGGAGTAGAAACAGTGGGTCAAGTGGCAAGAGCAGTCCCTAGAATTTATGCAGCACTGGAGGACCGCCAGGCAGATCACCAGTCAGCTGTGGTTGAAGTAGCAGGTAAGATTGTTGAGCAATCTGTTTCTATTTTGATTGACCCTAGTTCTACGCATAGTTACATTACTCCTAGAGTAGTGGAGATTTGTGCTTTTAAGAAAGTAAAGGATAAGAAGTCTTGGTTATTTCAGCTAGCCACTAGAACTAAGAGAAATCTCAGTGAAGTGGTAGAGAAATGTCCATTGGTCATGAATGGATTGGTCACTTGTGTAGATATGAATGTTCTACCGCTTGGTTTCTATGATGTTCTCATTGGAATGGATTGGTTAGAAGCTCACAGGGTGAAGCTTGACTATTACAATAACACTTTCGAATGCATGAATGAAGAAGGGAACCTAGTAGTTGTGAAAGGCATTCCAAAGGTGATTTCAGTAAGGCAGGTTTTAGCAATGCAGTTAAAGAAGTTCTATAGGAAGGGTTGCCAGTTGTATGCAGCTCATATTTTGGAGGAAATGGGAGATGAAACTCCTAGGTTGGAGGACTATTAAGTGTTATAGGAATTCAGGGATGTATTTCCTGATGAGATTCTAGAGCTTCCTCCAAAGTGGGACCTTGACTTCACTATTGACCTCGTGCCAGGAGCAGCACCAGTGTCCAAGGCACCCTATAGGATGAGTACACCAGAGATGCTAGAGTTGAAGATGCAACTGCAAGAGTTGTTGCAAAAGAAGTATATCCGACTGAGTGTGTCCCCTTGGGGAGCACCAGTTCTATTTGTAAAGAAGAAAGATGGTACACTCAGGTTATGTATTGATTACAGATAGTTGAACAAGGTTACTGTGAAGAATAAATATCCTTTGCCTAGGATTGATGACCTCTTTGATCAAATGAGGGGAGCAAGGGTATTTTCCAAGATTGACTTGAGGTCTGGTTACCATCAGGTGAGAATCAAGGATGAAGACATTCATAAGATAGCCTTCAGGACAATGTATGGGCATTATGAGTTTGTAGTGGTACTATTTGGTCTCACAAATGCACCAGCTACATTTATGTGGCTTATGAATACCGTCTTCAGCAGGTATTTGGACAAGTTTGTTCTTGTTTATTCTAAGAATGAGGAAGAGCATGAAGAGCATTTGAGATTGACATTGAAATTGCTTAGGGAGCATCAGTTGTATGCGGAATTGAGCAAGTGTGACTTCTATCGAGATAGAATCCAGTATTTGGGTCACATTATCTCCGAAGAGGGAATATCTGTGGACCCTGAAAAGATTGAAGCCATTATGAATTGGCCTACTCCAAGAAATGTGACAGATGTAAGATCTTTTATGGGACTTGCAGGATACTACAGGAGATTCATTGAGGGATTCTCCAAAGTTGCACATGCCATCACTTCTTTGCAAAAGAAGGGGATGAATTTTGAATGGACATCGAGGTGTGAAGAAAGTTTCCAGCGGTTGAAGGATCTTCTCACCAGTGCACCAGTATTGAAGGTTGCATATTTGGAGAAAGATTTTGTGGTGTGTACCGATGCATGTGGACAAGGGCTTGGAGGATTCCTTATGCGGGACAACCGTGTGATATGTTATGAGTCAAGAAAGATGAAAGAGCATGAGAAGAACTATGCCACTCATGATCTAGAGCTTGTAGCCATAGTACATGCTCTCAAGATGTGGAGACATTACTTGATGGGTAGGAGATTTGAGCTCAGAACAGACCATTGTGGACTGAAGTATTTGTTTGATCAGCCTACTCTGAATGCTAGGCAAGCAAGACGGATGGAATTTTTATGTGAGTTTGATTTTGAAATCAAGCACATAAAGGGAAAAGAAAATAAGGTAGCTAATGCACTCAGCAGGAAGATGCAGGAAATGCATGTGGCATCTCTTAGTATTTGCCAATCAGATTTGAGGCAACAGATTGTTAGTCATGCTGCTGAAGATGAATTGTATGAGCAGGTAAAAGACAAATTGCAGCAGCAAAGTCTTCAGAAGAGGTATGAGGGATATAAATTTGAAGAATATGGACTTTTCACTTATAAAGGTAGAATTTATATTCTGGACGTAGCAGATTTGAGGAGAGTCGTTATGGATGAAATCCATCAAGCTCCGCATTCTGGTCACCTAGGATATCAGAAGACGATTGCTACAGCTAGAAAGCAGTACTTTTGGCCAGGAATGAAAAGGGATATGTCTGAGTACATTTCCATATCTATGAAATGTCAGTAGGTAAAGGTTGAGCATCAACATCCAGCAGGTTTGTTGCAACCTTTTCCAGTTCTGGAATAGAAATGGGAAGTTATTTCCATGGATTTTATTACAGGATTGCCAATGACTTGGAGACAACATGATTCCATCATGGTTGTGGTGGACAAGTTGACAAAGGCAGCACATTTTATACCAGTGAAGTCTACTCATAAGACTGATGACATTGCAAAGATCTTCATGAAGGAGATATTCAAATTGCATGGATTGCCGAAGGCAATAGTCTCTGACAGATATGTCAAGTTCACTTCCAACTTTTGGAAGGGGCTGTTTGCAGATTTGGGTACAAAGCTAAACTTCAGCACTGCATACCATCCTCAGACAGATGGGCGAACAGAGAGAGTTAATCAGGTGCTTGAAGATATGCTTCGCATGTATGTGATGGACAAACCGACCAAGTGGGAAGATTACTTGCACTTGGTAGAGTTTGCTTATAACAATGGACACCAGGCATCCTTGGGGATGAGTCCGTATGAAGATTTGTATTGAAGAAGGTGTAGGACACCAGTGACTTGGGACAATCCAGTGAACATGATTGTGCTTGGACCAGAATTGCTCAGGGAAATGAAGCAAGAGGTTGTAAATATCACGCAGAAGCTGAAAGCAGCACAGGAAAAATAGAAAAGCTATGCAGATAAGCATAGGGTGAACAGAGAGTTTAGTGTTGGGGATCATGTTTACCTCAGAGTGACAGCAAGGAGGAGTTCCTTGAAGCTTGGAAGTTGTGCCACTTTGTCACCTAGATATTGTGGGCCGTTTGAAGTGCTCGAAAGAATAGGGCCAGTTGCATATAGACTTGCATTGCCTGCTAGCACTAGAGCTCATAAATTTTTTCATGTTTTTTTGCTTAAGAGATATGTACATGATCCTAACAATGTGATAAATTGGGATGTGATTCAGGTGGAACCCGAGGGAGAGTTCCGAATCGAGCCAATGCGCATCCTCAACAGGAAGGTTACAATGCTCCAGAATTGAGCCATAGGTTAGGTAAAGGTGCAATGGGAGCACTACGGACCTGAAGAGGCTACATGGGAGCTGGAGGATGCCATGCGATTGGCACATCCATTTTTGTTCAATTTTGCGGAACACTGAGGCTATACCAGTGTAGCATTTTGTTCAAAATTTTGTAAAGCACTGAGGACAGTGCTATTGAAGGGGGAAGGGAATGTAACACCCTAGTTTTTACCTTGTTGCATTAGATGTATATGATGTACATATTGTAAATGATCATGGTGTGGAGCTCAAGGCCAAGGCCCCACCATTGATTGGCTATGCTATGTTTCAGGTTGAAATTGTCACCGATGGTGTATCGGGGCATGCGGCATAGATATTAAGCTTTGTCATCATGTACATATTCATATTTAATTAATGAATCCGACCAACTATGGTTGCGGCAACTAAATTGAGAAGGGGCATGATTTTCACAAGGATAAGGGTGGGGGAAAATTGTCAAACCTTTAGCCATGAAGGAAAAACCCATGTGTCACCTTCCTTTGCTTATCCAACCACTACCATTAAGAATTGCTGCTGGTGGTTGAGGCAGTTATTGATTTTGGGAGTGGGGTGGCAGGACTGTCAGTCCATGCCTACACACACACTCCACCCATGGTTGACTTCACAATGGAAAAAGAAACCACTGCCATCACTCAAGGAACTCACTACTGCTCTCCCTCCACGACGGTGTTGAAACACTCATGCGCCCTCCACTACGCAGGCCTCACAATTTGTTGTTCGTTCTCACACACAGGAGCTTTCCTGGTTTTACCCACGTAGTTTTCCCTCATGGATTTGTGGATGATGTGGCTGTATCCTTTCCTCACGGGCTGACTTGTGGGTTCCGCGCTGTTGTTGCTCACACACAGGTCGGGAGACTGTAAATTCCTTCCCAGCGGGTCTGTGTAAGTTTTTTTTCCAGTGACTGAAATTGTGTAAAACATGATGTCATTCCTCATGTTTTGATTGTGCTACTGTCACGTTCGGGACTATTGTATTTCCCATGTCATGAGTGGTGTTCACTAATTTCGTTGGGACTGTATAATTCGATTGGGAGTATTTTCCCTTGTGACTATGTTTATTGTTGCACTTTGGGGCTGCTGTAGACTGTTGGGAGTCGTTTTCCCCATGTTGTGAGCTATGCTCACTGATTTTGTTTTGCGACTGTTTTTTTTCCAATGTTCACTGATACGTTTGGGACTGAATAATTCGCTTGGGACTCGTTTTCCCCTGCTAAGCTATAATAGCTGATTGATTGCTTTCAGGCAATGGTTGGTCTTCAGACTGTGTTGGGAGCAGGGATGTTGGCTTGGTTTGCTTGATAAACCTGGTGGCTGGAAACCACATAGACACGGCTAGAGGGCTGGCTTTCTTCTCCACAACCCCTGAATAGCACTGGAAGGGAATGTAGGGCCTGAGGGACTGTGCAGCAGAGAAGGGACTGATTCCTTGTGTTGGGTGTGTGTGGGTGTCTTAGAATCAGGCTAGTTCTGGTGTAGGTGCTCCTAGCTCTGTAATGAGCTCACCAGCTTAGCATTTAGCCTTTTCCCAACTCCTTGATGGCCTAATAAACCCAACTGTGTTGGCTTGGTTGTTTTTGTGTATCCTTGGCTATGTGTAAGCCTTCTTGTTCCCTTATTCCTCAGAGAATCATGCCCAACTTGGGGGTGGCAACGCTGCTGAGAGATTAAGGAGCACGCTGGCCTATGGTTGGGTGGAACATTGCAGCGATGTAGCTGGTTGCGGATTGAATTCTTCATAAGATAAGTGATCTTGCTCATTTTACTTCTGCAATCATATTTCTATTAATGATTACAATGAACATGTTGAATGAATGCTGTATGGATGTGTGTTGTCTCCGTTGCGTATGATAAATATTTGCATATGTGTATATTCTACTTCAATGCATCTTGTTATCAACATGTTGTTCTAGCATTCTATTCCAGCATTTCAACAATTTTTAGGCCTTCACCTGTTCATGGGGCTCTTAGCCCGGATGGTTAACACCATGGTCGCGTCCTCTTCGTCGGTCGGAGGGTTGGGGACATGACAAATCACTTATAAATAAGTCTGATGAGATCAATATTTTTCTCGAGTTGTTTTCACTTGGGAATTATTAATTATGTTCAGTAACCCCTAGCGCTTACCAGAGCCCATACTAAACACTAAAATAGGGAGTTGCAAACTTACTGCAATTCGAGAGCTCTTCGCTCAACACTAATTCTAGGATGTACTTATACGATACACCTACGGATACAATGGCAAAGGATCCGATGTTCCAGAGCTTATGCTCAACATCAACATGGAAGGATCCACGGCTTATGCCCAACACTTCCAATTATCTTTTCATGTGTTCCATAGCTTCTCGCTTAACACAAATGTAAGTACTCATGTTCTCGAGAGCTTCTTGCTTAACACAAAACATTAATTACCTATGTTCTCTAGAGCTCCTTGCTCAACACAAAACATTAATTACCCATGTGCTCGAGAGCTCCTCGCTCAACACAAAACATCTCATCAATCATGTGCTTCAGGGTCCATTTCCAACACAAACAAGGATATATATATATATATATCATCAATAATTGGCTTACACCCAATATATAAAACAAATCATCATGTTCATATGTAGTGGCGTCTTCGACCTAATATATCAAAATAAACATCAAGATAACATCATAATCAATTGGCTCATGCCTATAAGTGTTAGGTCCAAAATTTGGGATATTACATTGTTCCTAATCATTACGAGCTTACATGTTTAACCACCAGTTGTCACTCCAGAGAATGTGTCGCAAGGGAAAAGTGGAAACCTTAGAAGATTCTTGTTATGGAATGTATTAACCACATGCTTTAGTGTTTCTTTATTCAAAGAACAACTTTGTGACCAATATATCGTATATGTCTTGTGTGTGATTTTTGTATTCATTGTTATTTAATGAAATACTAAGTATCTCCTAATACCTATGTGTGTTGAGTTACTTGAAGGTTATCTCAAGGAAATGCGTGATTACTCATGCAAGGAAAGGGTAAGAATAGACGTGTGAACTTAAAGGGAATATGCATATCATAACATTTATATACTTTGAATATGCATTTCTATTGTGTTTAGTCAGTGAAGAAAGGGGTACTTGAAAGAAATAGAAACAATAACCTTCCATGCCTTATCTACAGGATGAGAAGACTTTATGATATTAGTGATATTGAATATTTACAGTCTTAGATGGCTTATGTTGGTTATATAGAAGTATACTTATTAACTAAGGATCTTCTTGGAAAATTAAAAAGGATACATAAGATGTATTTTGGGAGTGGTTGCATTTTCAATCCAATAATTCGTGGTATTGGTTAAGGTCAATATTCTATGGGACTAGTTAAATTGGTGTACAGAAAACTTTTAAGTTCAATTTTTTTTTCACAGAGTACACTAAAGATCTACGAATGGTTGTTTGGGTATGTTTCAAAGACACCACACAGAGAAGTCCTAAAAACATGGATGGATTCAAATTGGAATTAAGTGTTGGGATATACGCCAAATTTTCATGTCCTCCCCCGACGTTGGTTCCTCCTCAAGTTATGACAGGAGGAGGATAGACGAAAGCTATTAGAACGAAATTGGATGTGGGAGGTATCAGGCCTTATCTTACAGAATTGTAGAATATATTTCGACATGAAAAAGGAGCCACACTGCTAGCAACATATGTCTCATTAATCTTACCAAGGTTACAAATGGATTTTTGGCACGACCAAATTTTGGAGGCTATAGGAAAGAGGTTGGGAAAGTTTATTGTCCTGGAAAATAATTGGGAAACCAAAGTAGACCGCATATGTGCGAGAATCTTGGTTGAAATGGATATGAGGGAAGGCCTCTATGAAGAATTGATAATCGTGATGTACATAGGAGCTGTGGAAACAAATATTGCAGTGTTGGTCACAGAGAATAGGTTGATAGTTGATATCCGATGGTTAAATATTGATCTAAGAGTAGAGATTCACTTCATCATATCTAATTTAGCTATGTTATCCTCCGAGGTTCTCTCTCTATATCTGAAACTCTCTTGTATTATCACCCAAATTCCTAACTCTCTCTTCTAAATCTATTTAAAGATCATATCCTTTTATTTTTACAAAATATTCTTTTGACCATGAAGATGGGTGGAGTGTCCACTTGGAAGATAAGTTGATCGTTTCTAAACTGCTACACAAGAGATTTCGACAAGACATAAACAATGTCTAAGCATTATAAAAAAATCCATGTTGAACTCCATAAATATGCAATTCTATAACTACTCTTTATGAATAGATCAAGTTTTCTTCTCCTATGTCTCTAAATTTTTCTTTGTATTGAGTGAGTTGGGGGGTTTTATTTGTAATTCTTAGCCACATTGATCATTGAGTTTTATGTATTTAGTTTTTCATCACACAACAAGAAGACTAATTACTTGAATAAAGATCAATACATTATTCATGTATTATCCCTCCTCTATGCCCCTATATTTCTAACCAAAAATGAAATTGTGTACTCACTCGTGGCAAGGGAGCAAGCATAGACTCCACATGCAAAACTCTATAAGTATAACAAAAATTCCCAAGTTGTATTGTGAATTGTAGACTTAGGAGACTGAAGACTTGACTCAACTAAAACAATCAGGGAATGGAATCCACTAGAGAGATAGGATGAACGGTTAAGTGGCCATGAGTGGATGACGGTGTCATCTTGGTGCCGCAAGAACTTAACAATAAAAATAAACTAAGACGTCAGTTATGTTTATAAGTGTCTCATAAAGTATAATTAAAACTTTGTCTTAGGAGGGGACATCGAAGAAACCACTAGTCATCGCAAAGCACTAACAAATACCTATAGCTTAACAAATAGAAAGATGCTAATTAGTACTAAATGATGATAAATAAAGTCTAAAAGTTAGAGAGGACCTCATTGATATCTTAGCATCCACAGAAAAGGATCAAACTCCTAAATAAGATCTAGCTAAGTTCCTTATTATATTACTAATAAATTACATAACTAAATAATATTTTTTTTGAACTATATGAAATTAATGCATGGATGAGTGTAGTTGATAAATGGATGGCTAATAGTGGATGCATATAACTAGTAACTAACGAACCATCCATGACAAGTGACCATTAGTTTAGATTAAGTTATGCTTAGCTAAGAATTGAGCTAATTAATTAATTGACTAAATTAAAGCTATGAATAAGTAAACTAGTTATGTTACCAAACTTAAAGATTACCTTATATACATTAAAAAGAAATAAAAAAAATTTAATTAGTAAGAATTACCTAAAGATAAGTTAGTTAGCCTAACTAAGAAAAGTTAGATAAAATTAAAAGAAAACTATTTTAGAGATTAATAATGGATCATTTCATGACAAAAGTTTATATAAGAGTTAATGAAAAAGTTTTTAACATTTCATGACAAAAGTTTTTATAAGAGTTCATGAAAAACTTTTTGGACATAAGGTTTTGGCTTAGAAGACCTATTGAGTTATCTTCATTCAAAGATTTCTTTAATGCTTCACCCTAGATTTAATGGATTCTTGGGAAGCATGGTGGCCTTCGCAAGATACGGGAAGATAAAATGGAAGCTATCTAAAGCAAGAGATGGTCGGGTGGAAGGTCAAAGTAGAGTATTCAATAGCCTTTGGTTTTTACATATCTACTTAGGAATTACAATGGTTTGAATCTGGTTTGTAGTAAACTGGATTTGAATCTGTTAGATAGAATTTGAATGGTTTGAATCTCTTAAGTCAAATTTCTAAGGTTTGTGCACGGCACTGTAGAAATTTTGTTGTTTACACATTTTCCAAATATAGTCCCTAAAATCGAGTACAATCGGATGGCCGTATTGCGGCATAAATTTCATTTAGTACGACTAAATATTAATGAAGGAAAGAATATTAAAACCGAGGATGTAATTTCTGCGTTGCTGAAAACGTACAAGAAATCTATTGAGCGCTTAGATGTCGAGAGGTCAAAAGATTTGCAACAGATTCTGTGGATGAACTGAATGGTAAAAAAATAAGATGCCTATCAGTACATCAAATAAAACAGAAACCTACAATCATGAACAGTCCCCCAAAACAGTTGTTTACAATAGGTGGACACCATTAATATTTATGAGCCGAGTAATAAACAGTGATGGGAAACGTGAGAACAATGGCAGTACGATTGAATGAACAGTGGCGACCTTGATAACATGTGAAGGCGAATCATGTAATGCCAAAGTTGTATTCGGTGGTTTGAGCAAAATCAAAGGACACACAGCCAAGAATCTACTGGCAGAGAGAGCGGACAAAGTGACCAAGCTGGAGGTTTCGTATGATGCGCTCTGTTGTCCAAATATAGTCAATGTATACATTTTAAGACTCGTGACCCACGAATGTTAGACATTTTAAGACTCGTGAGTTGTGACCCACAAATGTTATCTATAGAAGAACTCTAACATCATGTGAGACGACAACACTGAGTGGCACATTCAGGTAATCTAAACAGGCGCTTCTGCACCAAATCTGGTTTTCCCATGACGAGCTTGAAACCCAGTCTAGCGTGCCTGCACATATCCGAGCCTACGAATGATACTTTCGGCGAGCAGCCATGCCTGTGAACCAAAAGTTTGCGGACAAACACATTCCCAAGGTAAGTTTCTTAGAAACACAACAAATACTTAACATGTTCTGATATTTTTTATTTATTAGTCTGTTATAAGAAGACTTAAATCAGGTTTTGTATAATGAATAAGTTCTTGCTTTCTAGTTCAAGACTTCAAGTAGAATGATAACTTAATTACGATGAGCAGATGTAGAAAGTCTTGGTAACTGCTCTATGCTAATTTTTGATAATTTCTTGTTTTTCTTTTCTATATCGATGGTTTACATTTTCCGCTCTTCTTCCTGGGTCTTTAAAATCTTCGTACAATTAGATATTACTGAGCCTTATTATATGATTCTTCCAAATAACTCTAAGCTCCAGATTTCTCTATACAATCTATATGGTTGAATTTTAATGTTCCGGGTAAAGATCGAGTTTCAGAGAAAAGGTAATTGGGATCTGAACATTAATAACAAATGTCAAAAGAGTCATACTATACTACTGTCCACGATTAGTTCTCTATAAGCCTTTGGAATCACATCCAACCGGCTACCTTCCGCTCTTTCGCCGATTTTGGAATGCAAGCACAGTGTTAAGAGGATATCTTCTGTTATGACCTCTGTATTCAACCGTTTCCTGGCTACTTATTCTCTCATTGACATCGGATTTGTCTCTTCCATGTTTTTCTACATATACAACGATAAAGGCGATATCAAGTTCGCTTTACTTTCGTTCCAGCGCTGTACACATTTTGGCCCTGCTCAACATTTCTTATTTGCAGTAAATATCGATGGCCATTTTTCTTTTTTTCGTGTAGATTAGACCCTGGCCAACTTTTTCACATCAGCTGGTGTATTTCGATTCTTTGGAAGCATTCTTTGGACGCTCGTTTTTGTCGATCCCCACAGCTATTTCAACAAAATAATAATAATACCCCCTTTGCCATTTAATCCAAGAGAACCTGATCCATCTTAACGTGTTACTTGTTTTTAGGTAAAAACAGTTTTATTGTGTTATTTGTTTTTAGGTAAACACAGTGTTTTTGACATTTTATAATGGACTTGTTTAAGCTTTAAGTATACTTCAGTCCAGGTGAATACAATAAAATACCAGTGTTCCACGAGGAGGCGCCTCCCAGGGTCGGGGGCTCACCCCCTACGCTTCGCACGCCCCGAGGGCTGGGGCTTCATGGGAAACGTTTCCCTGCGCCCCCCTTTCTGCGAAATTTGGGGAAACGCTGGTCTAGGAGTTTTCCAAATTGGGGGCTCTCACACGCCCCTCCTGAAAATGGGGGCTCCTACAAGCCCCACTGCACTTGATTTTTTAAATTTTTTTACTTAAAAAAGAAATGATTCATCTTAAATTTTAGGCTTTTACACTAAATGGTCATTTTAAAAGGAAATAGAAATAAATAAAAAGAAACAAACATCGATATGATATGCTTGGCTATAACGATTACATTAAATTACACTAAATTCTTCGGGAACATAAGCATGGTAGTATGCAAATGGTGATGGGATGAGGAATTGATATGTTTATATGTTGGGTTCATATTTTTATTATTTTTCTTTTTTCTTTTCTATAATTTTAGAGACCGACCCCCCTGACGCCTTCCCGCCCCCTGTCCCCAAAATACTTCAAAATTTTGGGGTGTCTCTACACGTCCCCAATGTACGTTTCCCCACTCCCACGCCCCCGTCCCGGAAACTTGGTGGAACACTGTAAAATACCAAATACCATACACCGCAGAACCTGAACTGTAAAGATACTTTTAACTATTTAATCTCATCAAGTTTACCCAACATGATTCTATTGAACAGACGACATACCAAATAGTATGGTTGCTGTCAATGAATTCTAACGCTGGATTATAATTGTAACACGGCAACAGGCATCCCGTATGTCCACAACACTAGATTTTCTCATCAGTAACAGGTCTGGTTGGTACAAACACATTCCGGTTGGTAACCTGGGAAAAACATTCATCTAGAGGCAGCATCTAAAGGTCGTAGCAATTTGAATGTTGATAACGACTGCATCGGTTTCTCCTGGACTCGCCCTTCATTAGGGTTTAAGCGCCGATGCGATTTAAGATCACCTTTCAGTCCAAAATTTTTGTTTCCGTGTAGTAGCAGGATTAGGTGACTGATGATGCAAGAGTGGAAGAATCCCGCGACATCTCGTGTCCGGTCATGAATAAACCTTGTAAAAGCTTGATCAAGCGATGTAAAAGTTTGAACCGCTGTTTGAACTCACGGAGAATCGTAAGATTTTTATCTCAACAATTAAAGTTTTGAATCGGCCCCAGCCGGGACGAGGCGTCACAATCGATCTGTCGAGAGGATTTTGGGATCAACCGCACGCGTCAAGGCACCTTGTGTTATGTTAATCACTCTTTCATTAGGCTTACATAATCTGGTTCTACAAACATGTTGCAGGCTTAACACGACTAATGTCTATTTTAGTTGAAGGAGTTCATTACATCTTAGCTTTTATACTGGCTATTTGATCAACTGTGGTTGCATATACATCCCAAAATATATTAGTAAACTCTGTTTATTTGTTTTTTTTTGTGCTGTGAAGTTAAACGAATAGTCGCATAACAAAGAAAAAAGATAATAGTAGACCACTGTGTATTTGCTTTTTTGGGCTTTGAAGTTTAATGAAATGGTTGCAGAATAAAGAAAAGTTTGTATAAGTGCAAGGATAAATGATGCATATGAAAAGGGAAAAGGACAAGTTCGAGGAGAAGCAATAAAAGTGGAAAGTAAGAAAATGAATGAAGTAGAAATAAAGAAGATAAAAAAAGAAAAGAAAGGAGAAGAAAGGCTGGTTAATGAAAGAGATAATAAAGGAAGATGAAAATGAGATACAGACAATTGTACACACTAAGTCTTAAACAATAGTCAGCGAGAATTAAATTTAGTGTTTTGAGACAATGATCGATATGCTATTGTATTCTTAATTTTTAAAAAGAATTTGAACATATTTGCAAATTTAGAAAGATTCAAAGTCTCTTTGGGTTGTAATGTATAAATTCCATGAAGTTGATAGAAAGGCCATGGAGCTATTTTTATGTGAAGGCAATTCCCTTTTTCCTATGTTTTTGATGTTACAATTGTCAGGTTTTTGAATTGTTGTAGCTTCCATCTTTAATACTATGAGACATTGTTGGCCACATGGTTGTGTTGGTGGTGAAAGAAATCTATAGAGCACAATGCCTCCCTCCTAACATGCTAACATGTGTATCATTTTTATGGGATGTACATCCAATCATTAAGGTTCTTGGGTAGATTTGTAATGCAAGGAAGAAGAAAAATACTATTTGTGGTTGAAGGAAAATGAAATTCTACCTCGTAAGTTTAGAAAATTAAAGATAGATATGAAAGTTACAAGTGGGTGTTAGAAGGTAGGTCCAACAAAGAAGTTAGATTGGGTTGTAGAGTGTTAACAAGAAGCTAAATATTATGTGAGCATAGATGACTTAGAGAGGAACAATAGTGGTAGGAAGTTTGAGGAGGAGAAGGTGTTATGAAGAGGATGCCTCAAAGAAGATTTTTTTAGAAATAAGGAAGATTATATCAAAGTTTAAAGCCTTAGAAGCCACCATAGTGGTTGGCCAAAAGAAAAAATTAAAGAGAATGGCTCATAAAACTCTTATAAAAATGTTTCAAGATCTTAATAGAGGGAAAGAGACCTCTTGCTAAAGTTGAGGCTCTAGCAATAATGAAGAAATTACTGTCAAAAATAGAATATTTAGAGTATTTAGAGAAAAAAAGTGACGAAGTCTAAATGGAGAATATTGAATATTATAGCCTCTCAATTGATGAGGGATATGAAGATGAAGAAGACAATAAATATGGTGTTGGAATTAATGAAAGTGCACTTGAACAAGGTGACTCCTTGACAAATCTCCTTGACAAATGTTCCTTACGATTGCATTTGGTGAAGTATTTGTGGATGATGATTACAAACATGCTAGTAAAGAGAAAGATGTTTAGTTGGGAGCAATAAAATATGAATAAAGAGATAATGACTAAGAGCCTACGTATCCCTATATTTTTAGGAATAGAAAGTATAGAATAATTGATGTCATGGACATTAAATATGGGAGGTAATTTTGTGGAGAATGACATGAAAGACTCCACTCAATTGGACATATCTTCAATAGGACATATCTTCAATAGGAGGACACGTAAATTGAAAGGAAAAAGTGAATGAGTGGATGAGTGAATGAGTTGATTAATTTCATTCTCATTCTCTTTTCACTCATTCTCTTTTCAACATACATTCTCTTTTCAACATACATTGCTTCAAATCAATGAGGTGGGTTTGATTTGAAGCAATGTATGTTGAAAAGAGAATGAAATTAATCAAGAAGATGATGAAGGGAAACGACAAATAGGGCATGGTTGTATGCATAGAAGGTTATACATTTCATGTTGTAGCTATAGTTTAAGGTGAGAATTATTCAATAGTACATAAGATTGTGAAAAGGTAAAATGAAATTGAATAGATTAAAGGGAAGATAGCCTTACATGCTTAGGAAAGTGAGAGTCTATTTGATCGCTATCCTCAAATATTAAGAGGAAAGAGATGGCTTCTATTTCCAAGATGATAAAAGACATGAGCATAAAAAAAAAATTGACTATGATGCTAGAGATGATAAAGATGATGATAGTATCACCTCAACAACAATTGGAATAATGGAGAAGAAATTCACCCTTGAAGATGAAATAATGCATCTACTATATTTTCAAAATAAGAAATAGATAATGATCCTAAAGTGAGGATCATATTGTATCTCACAATTAGATTGTTTATGAATATACAAGTACACACCAATTAAAATATAAAATATGAAATTGAAAAACACAAATACGTGAATGAGAAAGCTACTCAAATAAAATTGGAGACATATCACAACTTTTCTAAGCTTATACTATAAGGAAAAATTTAGGGGAAGATGAAAAAGAAAGTTTTATAGGCTATAAAATTTTAATAATATAATAGTGTAAGCAATAAAGTAGATGAACAATTCGATGCCAATGGATCTAAAATAACAAATGGTGAGAAGAAATATCGAATGAGAAATCGCTTGGATTGAGCAAAGAGATGAAGAGAGGGGAAGACCACTAGTTTATGATTTTGGCAATAAGCAAGTTAAGAGGGATATGAATCCAAAAGGTATACTATTCGTTAAAGATTACATGAGAAGCAGAAAAAGGATGGAAAACAAAATGGGCATATTGATTTTCTTCTCATTAATAATCAACAACTTATATAGGACTACATAATAACAATACCATGGCTGAATAACACAGGTCATAAAATAATATGCGTCACTAAGTGACTACTCAACTAACTAATGAACTATTTAGTGAGATTACATTGTTCAACACACCCCCTCCATCTCAACTGGTAGAACATCTTCACCGTTGTCTATGGCTAAGTGCTTTCCGTGATAGTCAAATGGAGATGTTCCCAATGGTTTGGTGAACATGCCACACAACTGCTCCTTAGAGCCACAAAACTGTAAATAAATTTGTCCATCATTAACTAACTCATGAATGAAATGATAGAGAGTTTCAATGTGTTTGCTTTTTCTATGAAATACATCATGTTTGGACAATTGTATTGCAAAGCTATTATCACATAAAATAGAAGTAGGATACTTTTTAGTGTGTTCCATATCCTTTAAAAGTATTCTTAGCCAAACTACATGGGAAGCTACTCTGGTAGCTGCTACATATTCTGATTCTTCAAAATACATTTCTGATTCTTCAAAAGACATGTTGACAATGGGTTATTTGTGAGATACCCAAGAGATCATATTTGTACCAAAATGGAAAGCATAACTAGATGTGTTTTTCCTATCTTTAATACTTTTTGCAAAATCACTTCCATTGTACCTTGTGAGAGTACTCTCTGGTGCATGAGTTTATGAGAGTTTGTATCCAAGTGTGCCTGCAACATACCTCGGAATTCTTTTCCCAACTTTGTAGTGAGAGTCTTTGGGAGACTCCATAAATATGGAAATAAGACACAACATACATCAAATTAGGTCTAGTTGTAGTCAAGAACATTAAATTTCCTACTATTAGTTTATACATTGTAGAATTTACTATTGGTCCATCATCGTTCTTGGTTAACTTGGTGCCAAGAGCAATGGGGATTTCTGTTGGTTTACATTTTACCATTCTGAATCTATGCAAAATATCAATAGCATACTAATGCTAGAAAATAAAAATACCTTGATGAGTTTGAGTAAATTCTACACCAAGGATGTACTTCATGAGTCCTAGATCATTCATTTCAAATTTTGTTTTCATGACTGCCTTGAAATATTCAAGAACCAAATTAGCAGTGTAAGTCATGTCATCAACATAGAGACATACCATAAACATTTTACCTTTCTTTGTTTTGACATACTGAGTGGGCTCATTGTTGCTTATGTTCAAACCATTGTTAATGAGGTACAAGTCAATCCTACTATACCAAGCATGTGGAGCTTTTTTTAGACCATACAAGGAATTTTTCATCTTAAACACTTTGTATTTATGACCTTTGACAGTATAACTAGGCGATTGGTCTACATAAACTTATTCTTCAAGAATACTATTAAGAAAGGCATATTTCACATCCATTTTATACACAAGACATTGATTGTGTGCTACAATGGCAAATACAGCTCTCATAGTATCCATCCTTGCTACATGAGAAAATGTTTCATCATAATCTACACCACATTATTCTGCACATCCTTTGGAAACCAACATTTCCTTGTGTTTTTCAAGTTCTCCTTTTTCATTGAGTTTGGTCTTATAGACCCATTTGACACAAATAATGGTTTTGTCTGCAGGGATGTCAACAAGATCCCAAGTCTGGTTTTCCTATATTGCATTAATCTCTTCATTCATGGATTTTACGCACTGTGCATGCTTCACTACTTCATTAAAAGATGCGGGCTAACATGAAATAAAGCATATTGAAGTTGCTCGTCAATAATTGGAGTTTGTTCATATAAATCTCTCAAGCTTCTGGTTTTCTGGTTTTGAGGTGGATTGTTTATTGATGTTTCTTCTTGTTGTTGTACTTCCAATCTTGGAAGTTTGATAGGTAGATATGATAGATATGAGATTTCTTGTTGTTGTATGTCTGAAGGAAAACTCTATCATTTTTATTCACAGAAAATCACATCTATTCTCACCACAACCTTTTTCATGACATGATTATACAGTTTATATGCCTTTTGTTGTTCACTGTAACCAATGAAAATGTAGCGCTTACTTTTCTTATCCATAGTTCTTCTGAGTTCATTAGGTCTATGATAAATTGCAACAGAACCAAAAATTCTTATATGTACAGTACTAGTCTTAGTGCCACTCCAAGCATCTTCAGGAATCTTGTCTTGGGAACTCATTGTGGGTGATTTGTTGAGCAAGTATAGTGATCATGCAACAACTTCATCCCAATACAATTGTGTGATACGACATAGACATCACCTCTAACGAGCCTTCGTCTTATTTAGATTCATTGGCTCTACTATTGTTCTTATTACTCTTCTAGTGAGCTTGCTTCTTTCTTCATTCTTGTTCATATTGTCCATACTTTTTGCAGTAGTTACACTAAATATTGGACTTATTGGACCATCTCTTGCCTCTCCCCCTCTGACCTTGGGAGTTGTGAGAGTGTTCTAAATGATCTCAGTGTTCATGACAATGACTGGTTTTGTGCTCTATAGTTGGAGACCCTCGGCCTCTTATTCATCTACCTTATCCTCCTCTTCTTTGACCTCTATTGAGGGGAGCTTGGGTGCTCAAAGAATTGGTCAAAGACTCTTATTCTTAATTCATTTGAGCTTCACGAGATAGAAGAGATCCAGTCAACTCTTCTACGGTGAACTGAGATAGATATTTTTCCTCTTCTATGGCAGTCACTACCTTAGAAATTTTTTTTGTGAGACACCTAATAATCTTCTGAACAACTATCTTATGTTCTAGACGTTCAACGTAGGTTTGAAATTGGGTCACAATGCTTGAAACCATAGTCATAAGCTGATCTACAATTTCTTACTCTTTCATATTCAAACTTTCAAACTGAAGTCGTAGGGTTTGAAATATTACCATTTTTACTGGGTATGTACCTTTGTAAGAGTATGCGAGCATATTCCAAGCTTGATGTGAATTGGTAGCTCCTGAGATCCATGGGAAAATTAACTCCTCGATGCAACATTGGATCAACCATTTGGCTATGAGATCTTAGTCTCGACGAGCTTCTAAGGAATTTTTCTAGGCATTACTCATAGCGAATAGAGCATTCGTATTAGGTTATTTGAACTCATATTCAACCATATCCCAACATTTGTTGAGCTGCATAAATGTATTCATATTGATCAAACAAAACTCATAGTTGGTACCTGTCAGTAGAAATCCAGATATCTGCTTCAAATTTGAGGTTCTTGTTCTAGTAGTAGCCATCTTCTTATAACTATTTTCTCGATCAAACTAGATTTGTAGATCTAATAGAAGATATGGTCCTTTAGCTCAGTGACCCTCCTTGTAGATCTAGCATAGGGCGTCGAAAGGGTGCATTAGTCAAAAAACATGGCCAACACACTTTTCCTTTGGACAAGGTGTGTCATTGACCCTCTTTTCCTTAATACAAGGTGTGTCACTCACACACTTTTAGTTTGGACAAGGTGTGTGAGTAGTGTCAGTGACACTCTTTTCCTTGATGCAAGGTGTGCACAGTTTCTCATCAGGAAGGGTGCTCCACCGACACACTTTTTCTTCAGGCAAGGTGTGTCAGTTAGTTAGTGGCACTCTTTTTCTTCATGTAGGGTGTGTCAGCACTCTACGAGAGAAGAAAAAGAATACACCTGATTCCTCGATGTGTTTCAGATTCGATCACAACCTCAGTGTGTGTGTTCTTTCTACTATGTGAAAGGCCTTACCCAAGACAAAATCAGTCCATATGCTCTAATACAATGTTAAAGATTACAAGAAAAGTAGAAAAGGGGTGGAAAACACAATGGGCATATTGATTTCCTTCTCATTATTAATTAGTAACATATATAGGACTACATCATAGCAATACAATTGGTGAATACCATAGGTGAGAAAATACTATGGGTCACTAAGTGACTACTAAACTAACTAACTAACTAACCTAAACAGTGAGATTACATTCTTCAATAGCATTGTGTTTACTTATAGTAATGTAATAATAATATGTTGGTATGTGTATGGAGTAAGATGATTATTTTAGAGTTAAAATTAGAGAAGATGTTGATATACAAAATTTAATGATAATAAAATGGAGAAGCACAAAAATAACAAAAATAACATTAGAGAATTGTTGAAGAAAATGATGAAAATGTATGTTCATTGGAATATACTCTCTTGTGATGTAGGGAAATAGTGCAAGTAAATGGAGAAGAAACTGTGGGAAGGCACGGAAGTGCTTCTCTTACTCTCAGCAATGCACAAATGTATAACTTCAAAAAGTTCCACCTACAGGATTGTTGCAGCTGACAGTTGCAGCTAATAGTAATCTAAAGGACAGTTGCAGCCGGTTGTTTAAATAACAATAATCTATAGGACAGCTGTAGCTGAGTTGCAGTCGACTGTTTAACTAACAATAATCTACATGACAGTTGCAGCCGAGTTGCATGTGATTGTTTAACTTCATTTTGATGACCCTGGTGTTCATAAAATTAAAAATAATACTCCGCTTGAGAAAAAAATACATTTATACCAAAAAAATTATTCTCTAATTTCTCAAGTTGCTACAACAAACTAAATTCAAAATAAATGAGTTTTCAAACTCAAATAACATAGTATAAAAAAAACACATTAAAAATTATGAGTTTCAACTCTGTATCTATATTTCTATATCTCGTGTTGTATCCCTCTAATCACGATTACAATGTAATTTATTATAGTGTTTCATCTTAGTCAGTCATTTACTGCCAATTGGCCCTTCATAATAAGAAACTGAATTCTTTGTTACAGTGTTACACACTGCGAAAATGCAAAACTGTGTTGGCCTTTCTGAAATGTCATGCACTTGTTGGTCCGATTATGTAGAGTCAAAATGGATTTTCAAAATTTAATAATCCGATGACTGCCTCTTCGAGTAAGCCAGTGTTGTGGTGGAAACTCTTCAGAAACTTGGAGGTTACAAATTTGGGCAGTGTTGCTTCTTGTTGGTTGGGAGCCTGATCTTCCAGATCCAGAGATATTATTTGGTTGTGTTTGTACTCTAGGTTTACTGTACACTTGTTCCCCCACTTTGGGGCTTGGGGTAGTGCCTCGAAAAAGGGGGTTCAGGGGTGGATCCCCCGAGAAACTTTTTTGGGATGTTTGTTGGCCAAAAATTTTGTGGACCCATGGTATTGGTTAACTATAGTATTTTCCCATGGTAATTGCCCTATAAAAGAAAAGCATTGCAATATGACTGGGTAGGGTATTGTACTGTATTGTAGCATTGTAAACAATCCTTGTGATTGTGTGAGAGGGATTGTGAGAGAGTGAAGAGGAAGTGCAGTGGTATTGATGCAGGTTGTATCCCTTCATCTTTCTGGATAGTAATAAAAGGAATGGAAACTTCTGTGTGGGCATAGCCCATCGTTTGGGTGAACCACATTATATCTGTGTCTTAATGTAATGTGATTAATGTGTTTTGCATCTTGTTTCATGATTTAACTGTATATCTATTGTTTCTCTACTGTCTTATTTTATAACAATTTATATCAGAGCCAAAAGGTCTATTTCGCTAGTAAACTCACAGGAAGGGTTCATGGTTTGAGTGGGAGCAAAGAGAAAAGAGGAAAAGTTTAGGGTCGAGAAACTTAACGGCCAGAACTACCAGTTATGGAAGATGCAAATGGATGACTATCTATACTAGAAGGATTTGTACCTGTCGTTGGGTGGAAAAGAAAAATAGTCGACGACTATGAAGGATGAAGAATGGGAGGTTCTTGATAGAAAGGCACTGGTAACAATACAGCTGTGCCTTGCTTCATCAGTGGCTTTCAATATTTCGAAAGAAAAAACAACAGAGGGTGTTGGTTCTTACTGGGCAGACGCGGGTTTACTTTACTGTACCAACAAAACCCCTATCTCACTGGCCCTTTCGGCGACAAACTGCAGAGCAGCCTGAAGTCTCACCTGAAGTGATCTTAAATGGGGTGGCTGAAGACTCAGGTGTCTTCAACCAGGTTATGTAGCATCCTAGGGTCTTGCGACTCTTCCCTTTTAGTGGGATATCTCTGTGAGGATGATCCCTCCTTCTAAATGGTGCTGATAGGGAGAAGACTCTTATTGCATCGCATCTTCTCTGGCGATGCGCAACTTACTCTTTTGCTGAGCACCTTCCTAGCGATATCTCACACCGCAGCTCCCCAGATGATGCGATATCACCTTTCTATGCTATAATATGTCCTATAATGAGGCTCAATATGCGTATCAACTCTCAAGGTCCCGCGACCTCCTTCCTGGTCTAATTACTCTGTTAGTCCTCACAAGGGTGTTAAACCACTCACTTAAACTCTTTCATTTAGCACTCTAACATCAACTATATTGAACTTGTGGAACTCATATACCGGAGTTACTTTATGGTGCAACTGTCAACTATTATGAATCAAGCATTGGTAAACTCATACACAGGCTACTTGATACATTTAACTTACTTTTAACCTTCTATGTGCTATAACTGAAGAATAACATAAATACATTCATCACTAATAAGCAACATTCATGTAACAGATAACAGATAGCAAACTGGTAAAACACAATCACAAGAATAGTCGCACAACACACATGTTTTACGTGGTTCACCTCCAGGGGGGAAGCTACGTCCACGGGAACTGGTTTTTATCTTATAGCTTGAGAGGGTAAACACAGTTCTACTGCAACCTATTATGCAGCTTGAGATCTTCTGGGAAACTCCACACACACAACCGGGAGCCCTTCTCTCTTAGATCTCTTCTTCTCTTATTATATTGCCTTCTTACAATATACTCTTCCTCTCTCTCTCTCTCAATCCCTGCGGATTGTTACATTCATGCTCAAAGAGCCAGCTACTGGTTATAGTAAGATAGCTACAGACTGAATAGCAGAACCAGAGCTCGACTCAAGAACAACCCACTGGCTAATTTACAAACCAACTATCTAATTGTCTAATTGACCAACTGCCTAACCTTTTACAATACAAAATACATGCTTATATAGGCGGCTCGAAGGTCTTTCCTTGTTACAACACCGTGGGCCTTTCCCAACAATAACCCAAAAACCCTAACTATGACAATCGGCACGTCTGTACTGTGGGCTTCCGCTTACCGTCACACCACAACTTTCTGCAGTCTTCCACGCTTCCCAGCGTTAATCATGGGTATGGGCGCCGCTTCCTGTACAGTCCTCTTCTGTCCTTTGTCTTCAATACCTCGGCCTGCTGCTCCTTTTACTTTATGAGGGTAGCTGAGCCCTCCTGTCTTCACCGCTTCCTTAAGTGCAGTGGTTGAGCTCTCTCTTCTTGGCCACTCGAGTATTGTTTCCTTTGACTTCTTCTTCTGATATAGTAGCTTTTCCTGTAGTTGTGGGGCCCTGCTCCAACAGTCCCCTAACACTTATTTGTGGCTCGTCCCTGAGCCACTAACAACTGGTTTATCTTGCTGTAGCTTCTCCTTGGCTTCCTGCGAAGTCCTTGTAAGTCTTTCCCAAAGTCCTACGACTTATTTATCCATAACCTCGACACACTCTTGTTCCGTTTCAAGCATAGCTTGACTAATGATGGAGTCTTCTGTAGACTTAGTTCGTAGGTCTCTCTTATCTTTCCTTTCCTCTTTGTCTGGGTTAGAACTTGTATCATGAGGAAAATATAAATCTGTATCTTCCAGCGTTCTTAAACATTTCATTCAGTCTGGATCCTTCTTTACAGAAGCTATACAAACGATGAATTCCATTCCGAGAACAAGCCCCTGTCTGCATGCCAAAGCTCTGCTTGTCCAATTTGTTTTATCATTTCACTTTTCTTCTCAACAAATCGCTCCAGGTATTCACGCTGCCTATGATCTTCATATCTTCGTTTCTTTGCCTTGGCAACCTCTTGTTCTTCTCTTAGGTGATGAGATAGGTCATCTTCCTTCTCTTGTTGCCATCTTTTTCTCATTTTTACTTTCTTCCTCGCTGGAGATTTCTTCTCATCATTCTTCTGATCTGTTTTCTTATCTTCAGTGATCTTCTCTTCTTTATGTGTCTCTGCAGCAAATACTTTGATAACATCTTCTACATCCTGCACTTGAATTCTCATCCTTGGCGACTGTCTGACCTGTGATGTACCTACTTTCACAGCCCTGGGCAGCATTGTCATAGCGGACACAAGGCCACCATGCTGGAATCTTTGCACAATATCTTCTAAAGGTTCCATCTCGGACAGAAACCACTCGGTGCAATGCTCTGAATTGGCAATGGCTGGGAAATTGGGGAAAACTAGCACTCTATAACTACAGTATCTCTTCACAGGGGAAACTCTTACAAATTGCTCTATACTCTCAAAAATCGCTAAAGTAACCCTTTTGGATGAATGATCTCTGTATTTATAACGAAGGTGATAATCTCTAAAGCAATGGTCATTAGGCTAGACCCGTCGGTGGTATTAATTGCATGGACAAGACAACACCCGTCATTTCGATCCTCATTAATTGCTGAAAATCCGATCAAATTTCCCTCGAAACTTGCGTGCAGGCACTGATCTTGTCGAAGATTTATCAAATCTGGATAAATCATTATACTGTTTCCAAATCTAGGATAACGTATAGCTGTCGTATCTGGATTAACTGCTTGACAGAAGGCAAAGTGACTAGCCCTCTGTCCCTGTTCAAAATCATCTACGTGGCATAGGGAACATCGCATCGCTGCGATTCCACACCGCGTCGTTTTAGACCAAAATGTTGGCATGAATGTCGCAATGTTCAAAAACTCTGCAAGCATCCTATGAGTTGCACAACATAGTCTTTTCTGATGTGATTTTTTTTTTAATCCCGCAAGCATCCTAGGTCTTGCGCAAAATAAACTTTCCTCATGCGATTCCTTATACTTAGAAAACTTAAAACTCTTTACATGCTGGTGTAGACTAATTCCCGCTGCGATGCCTCCTTTCAACTACACTGGACATCTGCACAGCTTTAAACTGTCTGAGTTAGAGCTGGGAGGTAGAGTAGCTATCACTATAAAGCTTAAGTCTACTGCCATTAATCAAAGTGGGAACAAGCTCCCCATTCAGTTTGCTGAGCTGAACGACACCTCCTTCTGTAACATACTGAATCTGATATGGCCCCAACCAATGAGTCTGAACTTGCCTGGAAACTTAACAAACATACTGTCATATAGGAGCACTAGGTCTCCTATCTGAAAACTCTTGCTCTTAACATGTCTGTCATGCCAAGCTTTCTCTCGTGCCTTTTGCACTTTCTGATGAAATCCTGCGATGAATCTGTCTTCTTCCAAGGCAAGCAATTGCGCTAGCCTTTCATTCATCGTATCTGTATCAGCTATCTCGGTAATTTGAGCAACTTTTAAACTGGGAATAATATATTCCATAGGCATAACAGGTTCTTATCCATACACCAAGCTGAAAGGTGTGTGTCCTATAAGTTTCTTGCATGTATTCCTATAAGCCCATAATACAGTATTAACTCTGAGGTCCCAATCATTTCTTTGGCTGTTACAGATCTTAGTAAGGGCGTTTTCTAGAATCTTGTTAAAGGCCTCCACCATACCATTAGCTTGAGGATGGTAGGGAGTGCTCTTATGGTGCTGGATCTGAAATTCCTCCGTCAAGGCCTCAATAGTGTGGTTCAAAAAATGTGTGCCTTGATCACTCATCAAGATTACTGGACATCAAAATCTGCTTATGATGTTTTCAAAGATGAACTATGTAGCTGTAGCAGCATCACAATTCCTTACTGCTTTTGCCTCCTCCCACCTGGTGAGGTATTCTGTTCCTGTGATGATGTATCTCACACCAGTTCATTTCTCGGGTGGGTTGATAGGACACACAAAATCTATAGCCCTCTTGTCAAATGCCTGCAATGTAATCTATGGTCGCAGCAGCATTTCATATCTCCGTGAAGGTTTTCCTACCCTCTGGAAGATATCACAGCATCTGTAAAACTCCTTAGTGTCTTTATACAAAGTAGGCCACCATAATCCTGCAGCTAGGATTTTCTGAGCAGTCGGCTTTCCTGCGAAATTACCTCCTGCGGCACCTGAATGTGCTTCTCTGATAATGGCCTCTTTTTCATGTGGCATAACGCATCTGCGCAAGATTTCATGAGGACCTAGCTTATATAGATGTTCTGCGATCAAAGTGAAGTCTGGTGCTTTAACAACTAACTGTTTCTTCTGCTGCTTAGTCAACTCAACAGGTGCCCACCCTATAGTGAGAAAGTGAATAATATCAGCGTAATACTCATCTGCGATATGGATAGAAAACAATTGCGCATCTGGCAAATTGTCCTCTAAATTACTTAGTTCTTCGCCTAAATCTATTCGCGACAGATGATCAGGTCCGTCATTTAATTTTCCTGGTTTTACAATAATTTCAAAATCATACTTCTGAAATAAGAGTAACCATCTACAGATCCTTCCTCCTAGTACGGGTTTATTGACCAAGTACTTTAAAGCAGAGTGGTCAGTGAACATCTTGAAAGGGGCACCCAACAGGTAGTGCCTCAACTTCTGTAGAGCATACACCATAGCTAATCCTTCTCTTTATGTGGTGTAGTTCTTTTCCACGGTAGATAGATTTCTGCTTGAGTACGTGATAGGGTGATCGATACCTCCTTCTCCTGGCTGGGTGAAGACGATCCCCAGTGCAATGCCAGATGCATCCACATGTACATGAAATGGCTGGTTCCAATCTGGGAATACTAAGATGGGTGTTGTAACCATATTCTCTTTAAGTGTGTCTAAACTTTGTTGACATTCCTCATTCCATAGGAATTTCACTTCTTTCTTTAACAGCTTTTCCATAGGTTTTGTGATCTTTGCGTAACCTTTGATGAATTTTCTATAGTACCCGGTATGACCGAGCACTGTCCTTAATTGCTTGACTGAGTTGGGTACTGGAAGATTAACAATGATGGAAATCTTTGGAGGATCTACCATCAAGCCTTGTCTGCAAACAATATGAACCAACAAAATACCAAATGGCATACAGAATATACATTTCTTCAAGATAAGAGAAATCTGATATTGCCTACATTTCTCTAACACGAGTCTTAAATCTCCTATATGCTTGTCGATTAATCCAAATACAGTCCAATGATCAAAATAGACTTCTAAGAATTTATGGATGTATTCCTTGAATACAACAACTACTACTATAGAAAAGTTAGCTGGTGCATTTTTAAGACCAAAGGGCATTACCGTGTACTAGAATGAGCCCCATTCTATTGCAAAAGTGGTCTTATGTCGATCCTATGAATGGATTCTGATCTGGTGATAGCCTGAAAAGCCATCAATGAAGGAGTATACCTCCTATCCTCCCACATTGTCTAAAACTTCATCAGTGAAAGGTGTCGGAAATGGGTCATGAAGTGATGCGTCATTGATTTTGCGCAAGTCGACACAAATGCTGATTTCTCCTTTGGTCTTTTCCTGCATGACCATGGGACTAACCCATTCACTCTCTTCTACATGTTCAATGATTCCTGGTGCTAGCATCTTATCAATTTCATCCTTAACTTTTTTTTTATAGCGATGATTCAATCTGTATGGGTGCTGCTTAACTGGTCTAGCATCCTCTTTCAATGGTATGCGCATGAATCCCAAATCTCCTACTATTCCCTTCATCTCTGAGAACTTAGTGGGAAATAGGTCCTGATAGTCATGTAAGAGATCTGCGATGTGTCCTACTATTTCATCATCCCAATAGTCTCCAATAGAGGCAAACTTAGGTTATGTTTCTGTGCCAATATTGATCTTTTTAATCTTGATAGGTTCTGTAATAGCGAGAATTTCTAGTCTTGGTCCATCAACGTCGCGAGTCCCTTATGACTCAGGAATGTTGACACTGCGAGGATTCTCATCCTCATCATCTGGCTCTTCTGTGAAATTCTAACACTCTAGCGCATGTTCCAACTGTTTGGCCCAAACAAGCTGAGCAGGCACTGATAGGCTACGGTCGTCAAATATCTTAGTCTTTATTACATCTAGAGCTTGATCAATGCTTGGATACTCAGATTCAAAAGTGAAAGTGAGTAGGAAGTTGTCTATCATAAGTGGCCATGTGATGGTTCCTCTGCGCAATTCTGTCTCCATGTACCAGTTCCTTGGCACTGTGTCCAAAGTGTGAATGAATAGGTGAACCCATTCATCCTCTGGAATGTTCGACCAACTCTGTTCGCAAATATGAATATGTGACCTGGGGTCACTCTCTCCTGTGTATTTTTGTTGTAAAGGCTCCTTGTCGTTAGAAAATATGATCACCATCAGTCTCTTAAGATCATCCCATGATGCGATATGTTCTCTATGTGCATGCCACCATCTTGTAGGTGTGGCTTTTACTGCAAGGTCCATAGTTGTCATCCTCTGCTCCTGAGGAATTTCTTGTTCAAACTACTGTAAAAAGTCATTGACATCCGATAACCGATGAAATGATGGAATGTCAATACTCTCTACGCTGATCCAACACAGTGACTTAGTCATAAACACATATCTGCGAGTTGAGACTTCGTAAATTCTATTCTACCAATTTTCTAAACCAACCTCCGAATATGATGTGCATGAGCTATCGCATCGCCAACTGATATTTCCTTCTACGGTAGGGTTGATGTAATCACTCTGATTACTAGTCATCTGATAAAGGCTTTCCATGTTGCGCACCTCCTCCTCTGGCCTGATAGGTTCAATGCAGCGAGGACCCTGAAAAGGATCCAACGGTGCTATGACCCAGATCTGACTATCATCAAAGGTCATTTGTCTTTTCTTTAAGTCGATAATAGTCATGTTATCGATTTCCCAATCAATACCTAGTAAAGCTGGGTATGGTCTACTATCGCCAATGATTTCTATGACTTCAAAGTCTGCAAAGCTGCGAACTCCTTCAATATCAACTGGTACCTACGGTAATCGACCCAGTGGTGATACCCGTTGTTGATTAGCTAAGCGCAGATGGATATGCGATCTTGTTAAATTAGGGATACCCATTTGTTCCCATGTCTGCTTAGTCAGAACATTTACCTCTAATCCTAAATCTAGGATTACCTCATCGATTTCAAATTCTCCAATTTGCGCTATGATTCTCATCTCTCTTCCTGTTCTTGTGTGGCCCATAATATTATGAACAACCCGCTGCACACTGTTCACGGAAGAAGACGGCTGACACTGATCTGTGATGCGCTGAAGCTCTCCGATGGCTTTCTCATTTCGTACAAGTTTCAAGCAGCTCCACAGGAAGGATTGTACACTTCTTATCGACTCATCCTCTTCACACCTTCCAGATGTGGTAGCCTGTGATATCTGCACAGGACTAATGCCACAAGGTGTTTGCTGCGGTACGTCCCTATAAGGCAGTACCTGTGATCCCGATGCTATTGGTTCAGTAAAGAAAGTTTTTGCTTGCTGAAATGTTTCTTTGTTCTTCTGCAGGTCGAGTGGTGTTGATTTATTAGTTGCTTTGCACACCCACTCCAGACCTGTATTCTTTTCTGTACCGTACGATGTCCTACTAGTAGAATCACTGCTGCGAGTCACTATATTGACTCTGGGTTCTGGTTCTTTTTGCTCAGCAGCAATAAGCTGAATGTTCTGGTTTACTGCTGGCTTAAGATCCCTAACCTTGGCTATCAAGATCGGACACTCTTCTATAGGGTGATCATAGGACTTGCAATATTTACATGTCGTATTAGGGTTCTGACAGTCCCTAGCATAATGTCCTACAGTTCCACAATTGTAACAAGTAATCAGTCCACGGCCACGGCCAAAGCCTCCATCACAGCCAAAGCCTCCTCCATGGCCTCGTCCTCTGAATCCTCCACCACGGCCATCATGAGCCGGTTCATGTTGTGGTCCTGCTGCTGGACCTGCTGTTTCTAACTGGACTCTGTACAAGTCATGCTTTCTCTCAATCATGAGATCATAAGCTCGGCAATTATGTTCATCATGACCTACTGACTTGCACAAGTTACAATATAAGTTCTTAGGGGTATGTACATACTTCTGAAGTAAAGGGAATTCCTATGGCCTATGCCCTCTTGTTCTGCAGAGTTCACACCACGGCCCATGGGTCTGTATTAAGGGGTTCAGAGCTCCACTTGCTAAATATTCAAAAAATACTGGACAGTTATCTTTAGTATGGCCCTGTCCTTTACACTTTATACACCATAGTTCTTTTGCAACTTCTTTCCTTTTCTTAATCTCATGTAGCTGTAACGTGAGATTAGCTAGCTGGTTCTGTAGGTTTGTCATACCTGTACTAGTCTCAGCTAGAGGTGAAGCCTCTAGTTTCATTTCCATCTCCAACGCTTCATCCTGCGTACGGAGTCCCTGTTGCATTAATGGAAGTCTGATATGTGGATGCAGTGCTGCGATAAACCATTCCTTATGTTGCTCTGGTGCAAACTCAAAGCTAACTTGGTCTATAAGAGCTTTGAATTTCTAATCAAAGTGCCATAGTGATTCTATAGGTAAGGGTTTGATGTCTTTGAGCTCTATGATACACTGTGACTCAGACTTAGATTTTTTAAATTCTTTAATCATGGAAGTCCTGACCTGTACGAGCGTTCTAGCTGGTGTTGTTGTATACTTCATATACCATGTTAAGGCTCTGTCTCTAAGTGTAGTGACCAACTGGACAAGTTTAATATTATCATCCTGGATCCCTTTAATGGTCCATACGGCTTCACATAAGAACCAATGCTGTTTCGGGTCTTCTGCCCCTGTACCCTTGAAGATAGGTAACTTCATGTCATCCCCCATTCTGTTTCTATGTGGTGGATTCTGGTTTGCTGTAGTACTACCACTCGGCGGTGTAGGTGTAGGTGATGTAGTGGTAGTGTGTACTGTATGTGAACTACTAGAGAGAGTTCCTACGAGATTATTCCACGGGGTCTTCACTTAGTGAAACTATGCCATAGCACGTTCGTTCGTGGCATATGAAACAATACCCCTATTTTCAAAAAATATTGGAAAATACCTCCAAAAATCGTTTTTTTTTAACCCCCTCCCAATATGCCTTGTTAATTTTAAAAAACCCCTATTTTCCCTATATATTGCATGTATCCATTTTTTCATTTACATTTTTTATACCCCTTTATATTTCTACCTAAGGGAAAAAAAACTAAACACAAGAAAGGGCGACACTTGATAGGCGCCCTTAGGCAAATCACTTTATTAGGAATTAAAATGTATCACATGATGTCAAAACAAATAAGAGAGGGTTTATTTGTACCAATCTCAAACAGTAGTGTGTACCATATTTTATTATATGATATATGTTGTATTAAAAAAAAAGTATTTTTCATAATTAACCACATACTCTTGCCATTTCTTCTGATGTCTCCTATATATATCTCTGTGATATTGATGGTAGTAGTTATCATATTGATATACATGATAAAATCTAGATATATGCATGTGTTATTAATACAAAGTACAAACATTCTGTGTGTTTGTTATTGACAATAAACTTAGAAAGCTTGTTACCACGAGAAATTGAAATTTTCTAAATCAATACATACGCTACCAATTCAAACAGCGAAGCATAATTTAGGAGATTAAAAGAACCCTGTATTATTCATTCAATAAAAGTGATAGTTGTAAGCATCCCAAACGCAATAACAAATAGACAAGCCACTTTCCTTCGTACATAATGGCCACAACATAATGATCGACCTAAAACAAACATATTGTAGAAAACTAGTTGTCTCTAAGCTGTATGTAGCCAAGTATCATCCAAAATCAATAGCCTCAACCATATTTTTACAAACCTGGAGTCAGCAAACCATTTTCTCACAAAACAACTACTATTCAACAAGATTCAGGAAACAATGAACTCTCTTGTAGTAACTACAAGATGGACTACAAGCATTTC
>LPNX010028815.1:0-12208 GCA_001517045.1 Pseudotsuga menziesii | reverse complement strand
AAGTTATGTCAAACAAGCTTAATTACAAATTTTATTAATTTGTTAATTTAATATAGGGAGGATCATTGCAAGCATGTATTTTATTATCACAAGAAATTAATGGAGGACTAGAATAAAAATAAAAAGCATTAAAAGAAGATGGCATTAATCATGGTTCATTCAATACATAATATCCACTACTATATCGTTCTTCACCACATCAATATCATGACCAATTCAAATCGCATGAAGTGTATCTTGGGATGTTAGCTCATTAAAGGAAAATTTTCTCATTGGATATCCTTTCTCCAAGAATTTGACCTTAAATTTTATACATGTAAACATAAGAAAGCTTTGTCCCTCATCGATTTCATCACTGACTTCCCTACCCATGTAATCCAATGACCACTCAATAGAACTATTGCTCCTGACAAGCATATTTTTGTTATAGCATCGAACAACCCATGTTATGACATTATCTTGAACTACCTTTACACATTGAGCTTTGATCCACATCTCTCTCAAGATGACCATCAAGACATTCATCATTGGTGTCCTTGTTACCTCCTCCTTAAAGGCAACATGTATCAATGAGGAGTTGACATCATAGTATGTCAATTCCTAACTCAGAAAGAGGTCAAACAAGTTCTCAATAGATTTCATGGGATGCTTACAATGACCATTTATCAAGAATGGCCATCACCCAAAAGATCCTTTATGTGGGATATTTGTTGGCTTTGTTTTCACATCACTACATTCATGAGATTAATCTATGCAAGAATTATCAAATTCTCACCCCTAAAACCTAAGCACAATCTACTCCTCCATATCCCATTATCATTATTAACATTTTTTGCAACTAAGGGATCAACGTTATGGAATGTCACCCTATATCCAATTGTGACCACAAGTAGATTATTGGCCGTTACCTAATTTATCAAATGGTTTAAGCAATGTTAACATTTGACAACACTTCTCTTATGACCACCCACTTCTTCCTCAACCACATCATCACTTCAAAACCAAAAATCCACAGACCAATTAAAGGCATCGTCGCTTAAGCAACGCTTACTAACTCGTCATCACTTAACCGACGGTTATGAGAATAGCCGTCACTTCACTGACGCTTGTGGCCACATTTATAAAAAAAAAATGTATCCTTGTGATTTTTGGTAAGTTTAAAAATAGAAATCCATGCGCCATCGGATTTTTCCGTCGGATTTTGGATCGAAATGTAGTAGTGAATGGAAGGCTTATTTCCATATGAGATTGTTGTAATCCCCAAAGTTAATCAATGAGTCTTACAATTCCTGAGGCCTGCTCATGAATCTTACAAATATAACAATATTAAGCAGATTACGCAGTTTTAGTATTTGGGAAAGCATTATACTTTACTAAAAAAAAAAGGTGCAACAGCAGGTAAAGACTTGCACAACTCCTCTCGTATGTGTTTCTGGAAGGGGTCCCGTAGGGAAAGTAAAGAGTCCAGGTCCCTCCCTTGAACCTTGAAGCAAGGAAATTCTTAGATATTATAACCTTTAGTCTGAAATCCTATACACAACATTTTTGGTCTACCAACCCTTGAATTGCTAGTTCCTGAGTTTTATCTGTAAACATAGCAATATTATTATGAACCTGGGCAGGTCTGACCTATTTTCGGGGCTGCAACTTGTGAAAATCATAGGATATCCAATAATAGATTTGATCCTTATGGCCTATTATAGTGCATCTGTAGGTGTAGCACTCCTCTGTTACTGTAAGGGAATTATGATCTAGCCATTTCATCTCCACCACATCCACAACAAAGAAAAAAAACATGAATAGAAAAAAAACACAATAGATAATCAAGAAAAACACAGAACAAACCTAAAAGTCTAAACATTGATGTCATTCTAGAGGAAGTGGAGACCCAACGTGAAGCTCAATACCAATATTTGTCAGTTTCAATTTCTGTCCACCGACACCAATCTCATCACCATGTTTAGAATTGCCTGAATTCCAATTCCATTTACTCTTCTTAGATGTGTCTTCAAGCATCTTCTTAGATTCAGACAAATTACTTGTAAATCTAGTCCTCTTAGCCTAAGTATTCAACACAGTAGGTCTGCGTCAGAATTGAACTCCCTGTACAGGTGCCTGAAGGATGAAGAAAGAAAACAATTCTTTAGGAGCCCAATCCTTTTCAACCAACAATCATATATAACTCAGTGACTGCAACTTGGTAAGACCTCTGGCCCAATCAATTATCATGAGCTTTGATTCGCCAAAAATAGAAAGCTGGAGAATTATTTTATTTTTGCGAACCATAAAAGCCCCCATAAGGCTAAAAGTTCATGCAATTGCTTTGTTGGATCTCTTAAGATCGAGGTGCATGGCACTAATATTACTAATAGAAGGTAGACAACTTACAAAAATTACACTTTATTGCCAAATTTGCAATTTTCCATAACACAATTAAAAATGACTAACATAAATGACTAATTCATATTCTTCTAGCTAGTCATTTTTTATGTCGTGACCAAATTAGTCATTTATTTTAGTCATTTTTAACTCAGTCACTTATTATCTAGTCATATTTGTTAACTGGTGACTAAATTAGTCGTTAATTTTAGTCATTTATAGTTGAGTCAATCAAAATTGCTCATATTTAGTAGTAAATCACTTGGAAAACCTGTGGTGACTAGAATTTTTAGTCACCTAGTAGCTAATTCCTCATTTTGTACTAGTGTCTGTCCAAGCCTCCACGCGGCCTCGTGCTTAACTCCCGTTTGAGAGGAGCTTCCCAGATACAGCGGTAGAACCAAGGATTTACCTAATGAATGGTCCACTACATATGAGTTTATAGCTTGTGGGAAGTTTACACTTCCTAGCCCACAAGTCTAGCCTAAGCTAGTAGGTGGAAGGCCCTAAAAATAAAAACTTACTAATAAATTTTAAAATTATGTCATTTATTTTATGGGCTGTTTCTTACTCAAGAGGAAATGGAATGGTAAACTTGTGGTGTTTTGACTCAAAAAATGAAACAAAATGACTAAGCAAAAGAGAAATGGAATGCAAAAAATCAAATAGCTATTCTCTTTATATTTTCAAATAACTTGAAAGCCAAACAGGATCAAATCTTTTTATATTTTTAAATTTTTTCAAAAACAATGCTATGCTATGCAATCTAGACTAACAGCCTAATCTATATGCACATAAAGCAACCATATGTTTTTGTATTTTTCTTTTATAAATGCAAAAGAAAAATCAGCCTATCTACTTATGCAAACAAGTACTAAAAGCAAAGAAAATAGACAACTACTTTATACCCCGAAAACAAACCCTAGGTTTCCCTAAAGTTGAATATAAACCTCTTTTAAAAGGAAAGCTTACAAAAGTAAACAAACCAACACTTTGGAATGAAAAGACTAAGCACAAAAGACTGACGTAAACAAAGGTCAAGAAGTCCCAAGAGTCAATCTAAACCTACAAACAAAGGCTGCTCAGTACCTTGTCCACAAAGTCAAACCAAAGAAAGAAGTAGGGGGAAAGTAACAAAACAAGTTCTTTTTAATTTTCTTTTATAAAATGCAAAAGAAAAAATTACCTACAAAGCAAAGCATGCAGATAAAAAGAACAAAGCAAAAGGAACTTTGCTATGCAACCACCCAACAAACTCTAGAACCAACTAAAGTCAGCATAAACCCTACTTGGAAGAAAGGATTGTATAAGGGACAAGACAACTATTTTGGCAAGGTGAAGTAGACCAACCAAAGGAGGAGGAAAACAACATCCACAAGCTTCTGGAATCAAACAAAGGCCACTAACAGAGGCTGATCAGAAACAAAAGGCCAAAAAGCAAACCAAGCAAAGGAGACAGGTGAAAGAGCAAAGAGTAAATCCTAATGCTATAAAGGGGCTTACCACATAGATAAAGAACAACAAAAATAAAGACACAAACTCCCTGGATTCATGCACCCACAGAAGACCTTAACAGACCCACCATGCACCTGAAATGCATTGTGCTTTGAGTAAACTTGGATCTAATAAAGCAAACAAGCAAGAATTACTCCAAGCAAAAAGACTCAAAGGCTTTTAAAAAAGCAGGTAGGGTGACCACCAACAGTCTTCAGAAAAGCTACACAACATTCATAAAGAGAAACCACTCACAAACAGGGTTTACCTGAAGAAGGGGACAAGCAAAACTTGACTTAAAAAAAAATCCTAACTTCCAGGTATATACGCGACTGTCTATAAGGGCAGGTCGCGAATGATACGCGACTGTTCAGTAGAACAACCCGCGCATGCAAACTTGTATTCGCGACTGTTCAAAAGAGCAAGTCGCGAATGGGGAGGAAAATCTTAAAAAAGATCAACAAACTACCTTAAGAAGGCAGGGGAGGGATGCAATCAGACTTATAAGGTGTTCCTAAGTGGAAAGAAGGACCTGAAACAATGCAAAAGCTGAAAGAAATCAAGAGAAAAACCACAAACAGACAAGGCTAGTCCCCAGCGGAGTCGCCAGTTCTGTTGTAAAGGAAAGTGTCCTATGGCTAGGGTTTAAGAGGCCATCAACGTACTGGGGTTGAAAGAGAGATGCACAATGTTCAGCAAGTATATAACAGCAAGTTTCAGAGATGAGAAAGGCCCACACCTAATAAACCGAAGGCTGGTCCAAGCTTTCTCTTCAATCCTCTTCTTGCTCCTCTCGCTCCAAGAGACCTGCAAAACAAATTATACCTTCCTCAAACCATTATGACCACATATAAGACAATGATAATCAAATAAACATAAACAAATGATCCGGATAACATCATCATATGATCAGAAATAGAGATTCAATCACACATTGAACAATGATTTGGGAAGAGGAAGGACATCACATCTTTATTAATCTTGAAAACAAGTACAAGTATACCTTCTCTTCAAGTTTGGCACCTCACGAAACCTTGATCCGGTTCTGCTGTTTCTCTTCTCCAATGAACTCAGCCTCCAAGCTCTGCAACACAAAGGAAGACCTCCAGGGAAAAGGTGTAGGCAAAGAGAGTCCCGATTCCTCTAGCATAACAATGCATAAATTCAAAGTCCCCCTCATGGCCTCTCCTACCTCTATTTATATGGGTGAAATAAGGTAGTTCGAAGGTTAGAGAAGTTACAGCAGTTAAGGAAATCAGTTAGATGACATAACTAATCTCCAATTAACTCGTGTTTTTATGTTTTAATGTTGAGAAACACATACGCGGGTCTGTAGGAGGACAACCCGTGCATGATACGCGAGCTTACACAAGAGCAACCCGCGAATATATGCATGTGCGACTTGTAAAACACGAGACTCGCGTATGATACGCGACTATTCCTTAAGGAGAGTCGTGTATACATAAAAAAACACATTTTAAGGGTATTTCTGGGAATTTTCAGACTTTGGTGTCTTCTGAAAAGTTTTAGCTAACTGAAATACCTTTCCAACGGCATAGAAATGAGGTCAAACGGAGTTACAGAACTGAATATATGGGTCCTCCAAGATAGGTGTTTTTTCAGTGACTTTCATGAAGTGCCGACATGCGACAAAATCATGGAAAAGTGGTCACAGGCAGAGATGTGTCATTTTGGGCTATAACAATAAGGAGACAGGACTATCAACTTTTGGATACACTATGAGTCTTGGATCAGTAGCTGTCTCATGGAGATCACACAAACAGTTAGTTTCGGCAGATTCAACAACATAAGCAAAATATGTGGCTACAGCTGAAGCAACGAAAGAAATAGTATGGCTCAGGAATATACTTGAAGATTTGCAAGAAAAACAAGAGAACTCCACTCCATTATTGATCGACAATACTTTTGCAATCAAGCTAGCTAAGAATCCCAGATTCCATGATCGAACCAAACACATCAACACAAAGTATCATTTGATTCGACATCATGTAGAGGCCAAGACAGTCCATCTTTGACATTGTTCCACAAATGATCAAGTTGCAGACATCTTCACCAAAGTTCTTGGACGATAAAATTTTGAAAGATTCAGAAACATGCTCGGACTTACTAACACCCCTTCGGATTAAGGGGGGGATTGTTGGAATATAATATGTCAGGATTATACAATATGTAAATATTTTAAATATATTATGAATGTGAATAGTCATGTAGGAATATGAATAGGTTGGTTGGAATTTGAATCACAACCGACATATGAATTGTATAAATAAAGGCATTTCCTAAGGAATAAGATGAATCGGGAGTTATTTTACCTAACATAATCTCCTGGAACTCCAAAGTTTGAAAGGAAAGGAAAACTTTCTCCGTCGTTTCGTGTGCAATTTCACAGAGAAAACGCACGGTTATATGCGTCTCCTCAATAATAACACTCCATTCTTTTGGGATGACCAGGCCCAATGTGCCTTTGATAATATTAAGCACGCTCTTACTCATTCACCCATGATACACCCCCCGGATTATTCAAAGTACTTTCTCTTGTATATTGTTGCCTCTGCTACAACCATCACTATGGTTTTAGTGCAGGAAAATATCCACGATCAAGAGAACGTGATTTATTATGCCAGTAAGAATCTCATGGATTCTGAAACTCGCTATTCACGTGTGGAAAATTTAGCATTGGCCATGGTCATTGCTGTACAAAAGTTTTGTCACTACATTCTGCTCCACACTACCACTGTATTGGCACACCAGAACTCGATGTATTACATCCTAACTCGTCAGGTGCTTGGGGGCAAGTACTCCCACTGAATAGTCATACTTCAGGAGTTTGATATGGAATTTGACAAAGCCACATCAAATAAATCCTTGGTCTTTGTTAAGCTTATGTGTGATCTTCGCTATGCTTCGACAGAATCTGAGCCCAGTGATTCATTTCCAGATGAATTCCTGTTCCTGATTAGCACTACCGATCCTTGGTATGGATATTTTCTTATTTATCTCCAAACACAATGATTTTAGCCGCATTTATCACGTGATGATCACCACCATATCCTTCACCATGCGAAATACTATCTCATCCTGAATGATACCTTGTATAGACATGGGATTGACTCAATTCTCTGGTGATGCCTTGCCCATGAGGAGGTGTTATCTCCCAAATTGACCACCGTCATTTTGGATGACAGAATGGGTAAAAATCTTTATTTCTATAAGTCATGGCCTTCAAAATTCAAAATCTCAGTTTTCGGCAGTTAACTAAGTCTGTGGAAGTTTACTTAACTGCCGAAACAGGCCAGTTTCATCAGCTAATTTGGTTTTCCATAATGATTTTAGTTGCCGAAAATGTTTCCATGTGTAAATTTAAAAAAAGATTGTGCTCTGGAAAAATACTACCAGCTATATCCTGACCAGTAAAGCTAAAGGACTAAAAGCAGCAGAATTGTCAAGGAATTGGCAAAAAATAATTATTGCACAGAGCAGTGAATGGAAATTGGAGGAATATTTTTGCTGAAATCGCGTCATATTGCGGGGAAATTTTGATGTCCTTCCCAAACTCCAAATTCAGATCTGGAAGCACCAGTGGATAGCTTATGATCTGTAGATCAAAATCGACTATTCGAACATGCAAAATGGACATCGGACGGTTGAGAAAATTGATTTTTTTCAAAGGCAGTTTTTTTAGGAATTCCACGGGTTTCGGCAGCTTAGGCGAGCTACCACAGCGCTCATTAGCTGCCGAAAAGGCTAGCTTTCGACAGCTAAAGGAGTTAACAGAAAAAACATTAGCTTCCGAAAGCCTGTTTTGCAATTTTTCTCTAAATTTTCGCCCAGATCTCAACCACCAAGCTATTGAAGGAGATCTCCATATCAGCATTTCCTTGATTTTAGGGATCAGTCCCTATCTTTTTGCTTTTAACTGTCAGTTAATGTTTTAGTTAAACTCAACAGATCCATGCTTTTAGGATTTGGAAACTGTTTGTAAAGGCTTTAAAATCCTAAGAAATCAAAGGAAAAAGGGTTCGAGCTTGGAGAAACTTGGCCTATGTTTTGGTTGCTATTCTAATAAAATCACAGTTTTGTCTTGTTGTTGTAATCAGATTTTGTTATCCACCATTATTCTGCACTCTGTTGAATTAGCTTAGATTATGCTCATGATTTGATGGAGGAACTTCTTATTGCTTAGTGCAACCCTGCGTTATGTATGTACTTGGTTGTATAAACCCTGCAATCTAATGTATTTGGTTGTCTGAGCAATATTCTGCATGCCTTTTCTGTTATTTATCATCTGATTTGCAGTTTCTAAGAGCACTGGCTCATTGAACTATTTGGATTAGCAGTTTTTCATTCATGCCATTCTAGTATCCCCTCGATCCACTTACTGAAAGAAAATGATTTTACAAGTTACCAAGCATACTTAGCCGTAACCACTAAGTAGTTTCTTGGAGAGCTAACAAAATGGCGCCGTTGCCGGGGAGCGAGTTGAGAAGCTGATCTTCCTGGGAAACGACATAGATCTACTCTTTGATGATAGACAAGGGGTAGACACTTGTTGGTTATAATCATCTATCTGGCGACTCCATTTTTCAGAATCTGTTAGTGACTCCACTGGTATGACATGAACAGAATCTTAAACAAGAGGTATGCGTTCTGTGATTTTTCAAGCATTGCTGGTTTTCCTAATCAAGTACCTACTAGAGATGAATGGGAGAACAGTCTTCCTAGATTTCGAGGAGAAGAGTGGGAAGTGCCAGCTGAACATTTGCTGGACTTTCATGACTACATGCATCGGTTGCAGGTAGTGCATGAAAATGTTCAGATCTGGCTCTTTTGTTTTTCATTAGAAGGAATTGCTCGTGATTGGTACCGATCTTTGCCTATTGCTAGCATCAGCTCTTTGGCTGATTTTCATGCTGCCTTCAATTTGTTTTATAAAACAAAGTTTTCAACTGATATTCTTTATCCAGAATGTTGTCATGAGTTTAGTTTATTATATAAAGATTTAGACAATCATGAAGAACATGTTGAAGCAGAAGATATTTCTCATCATGATAAGGAAATAAATGATTCACACTATGACAATCTTAGTTATGCTTTTGACATCATATCAAACACATCTACTGTTGTTAGTTGTCACGAAGATCAGATTTTTATCTCTGAAAATTTTGAAGATGATGAGCAGACTAACAAGACAATAGCTGACAGTTTCAGATCTGCAGAGGTTGATGAGGGCAGCTTACAAAGCCCAGATTTGCAAGGACTGTCTGGTCTTCAGCTAGAACATGAGAATCATGATCAAGAATGGGTTGATGCTGTAGTTGATACTAGTCATGAGTCTCTTGATCCTAATAATAGAGAAGATCCGAATCTTGGGGTTGAATTTGCAGCATATGTTATGAGCAGCCCATATCTTCCAGACTTGTAGACAAAGGCAAATTGCAGCACTTTTGAAGAGAGTGATAGTGGCGAGATCTCGAGCAGTCCAGATCAGCAGTCTATTGGAAATGTTTCTCCAGCAGATCTTGAGCAGTTTACACACATCATTGAGATCAATGAGGATAGCCAGCCACATCATTTTCGTTTACAGTCAGAACAGAAGCTTGAAGAGGTATTCCATTACTTTTTTATTGATCCTATCGCTGCTTTTCTGGAATCATTGAGCAGTATAAAGATCAGGATATTCTTATCAGATGAAAGATGTTTCTGTCATTTTTCCAGAACATATCTCTGTTGGCTATGTATTCTTTTATTTTTGGGATCAAGATCAAGAATTTTGTCAGCAAATAAATTTCTTACATGGCTGTGTTGGAAGTGTGCTTTTACTTGATGAATCTACCTCTACTGGTTAGTGTAGGGGTAGGTAGATGAATAAGCTCTTCCTATGAGCACGTAGATCATTTTCAGTTGTTATTGAATAAGCAGAGCAGGCTGCATGGAAGCTACAGGTTTGCAGAGGGATCAGTGTTAAAGACTTGATGACTCCATGCCCAATGCTAAAGGCTACTGGAACTACTTGTTCTTCGGAACCTCACTAGGAGGATTCCATCCCCGAGTAGGAGCCAGATGTTATCTCCCAAATTGACCACCATCATTTTGGATGACAGAATGGGTAAAAATATTTATTTCTATAAGTCATGGCCTTCAAAATTCAAAATCTCAGTTTTCGGCAGTTAACTAAGTCTGTGGAAGTTTACTTAACTGCCGAAACAGGCCAGTTTCATCAGCTAATTTGGTTTTCCAGAATGATTTTAGTTGCCGAAAATGTTTCCATGTGTAAATTTAAAAAAAGATTGTGCTCTGGAAAAATACTACCAGCTATATCCTGACCAATAAATCTAAAGGACTAAAAGCAGCAGAATTGTCAAGGAATTGGCAAAAAATAATTATTGCACAGAGCAGTGAATGGAAATTGGAGGAATATTTTTGCTGAAATCGCGTGATATTGCGGGGAACTTTTGATGGCCTTCCCGAACTCCAAATTCAAATATGGAAGCACCAGTGGATAGCTTACGATCTGTAGATCAAAATCGACTATTCGAACATGCAAAACGGACATCGGACGGTTGAGAAAATTGATTTTTTTCAAAGGCAGTTTTTTTAGGAATTCCACGGGTTTCGGCAGCTTAGGCGAGCTACCACAGCGCTCATTAGCTGCCGAAAAGGCCAGCTTTCGGCAGCTAAAGCCGTTAACAGAAAACAAATTAGCTGCCGAAAGCCTGTTTTGCAATTTTTCTCTAAATTTTCGCCCAGATCTCAACCACCAAACTATTGAAGGAGATCTCCATATCAGCATTTCCTTGATTTTAGGGATCAGTCCCTATTTTTTTGCTTTTAACTGTCAGTTAATGTTTTAGTTAAACTCAACAGATCCATGCTTTTAGGATCTGGAAACTGTTTGTAAAGGCTTTAAAAGCCTAAGAACTCAAAGGAAAAAGGGTTCGAGCTTGGAGAAACTTGGCCTATGTTTTGGTTGCTATTCTAATAAAATCACAGTTTTCTCTTGTTGTTGTAATCAGATTTTGTTATCCACCATTATTCTGCACTCTGTTGAATTAGCTTAGCTTATGCTCATGATTTGATGGAGGAACTTCTTATTGCTTAGTGCAACCCTGCGTTATGTATGTACTTGGTTGTATAAACCCTGCAATCTAATGTATTTGGTTGTCTGAGCAATATTCTGCATGCCTTTTCTGTTATTTATCATCTGATTTGCAGTTTCTAAGAGCACTGGCTCATTGAACTATTTGGATTAGCAGTTTTTCATTTGTGCCATTCTAGTATCCCCTCGATCCACTTACTGAAAGAAAATGATTTTACAAGTTACCAAGCATACTTAGCCGTAACCACTAAGTAGTTTCTTGGAGAGCTAACAGGAGGCTAAACATGTGTTGAATGATTGCCACTCGAGAGCATGTTGCGGTCATTTATCTGGGATGGCTACAGCCCAGAAAATCATTTGCGCTCGCTATTTCTAGCCTTCTATATTCAAATACTATCATGAGACTGTTAAGAAATGCCCACCTTGTCAACACTTTTATCCTAAGAAGTGCACCCATCCTACTTCGCTACACCCTGTCATTGTCGCTGGCCCATTCGCCAAATGGGGGTTTGAATTCATGCATTGTAAGCCTACCTTAGCCGGGGGACATGGTTACATCATGAAAGCCATTGATTATTTCACAAAATGGGCTGAGGCCATGCCTACATACACAGAAAACGGTAAGACTGCTGCTCTCTTCTTGTTCAATCATATCATAGCTAGATTTGGAGTCCCGCAGTCCATTGTTACTAATCACGGATCCCATTTCTGTAATCAAACGATGGATGAACTAAGTGCCAAGCTAGGTTCTCACCATGAAAACTCTATGCCATATTATCCACAAGCTAATGGTTAGGTAGAGGCCATTAACAAAGTTTTGAAAACTATGTTTCACCGGATGGTTGGAGATCATAAATCCAACTGGCACCATGTTCTTTTCTCCACTTTTTGGGCTTATTGGACTTCTGTGAAAACAGCCACTAGTTTCACGCCATTCTAGCTTGTCTATGGACTTGATGCTATCTTACCAATTCAATGTTAGATTCCATCTTTACAACTTGTCGTCGAACTTCTCCCAGACACTTCCGCAAAGGAAGAAAGATTGTTGTACTTGAATAACCTTGTAGCTAGGGTTTTCACCCTAGCTTGTGCTGATGAGCACCTACTAAGAAATCTGGAATCCTTAGTAGCAGTTCGATTAAACAAAAAGTAAACTGGAAAGTAAAAACTAAACTAAAGCAGAAAAAGTAAATGACAGGAAGTAAAAGACAATAATGA